>DWPT01002539.1:0-16008 GCA_018251895.1 Agathymus mariae mariae | reverse complement strand
CCGTTTTTTTTTTCATCTTCCTTAATCAATTATAATTGACCACTATGTGAAAATTTTATTAATTTTTAGACTATTGACAAAAATAATAATAGACCAGGGTGATGGTTGTTATGGTATCTGAGGGGCGCTTGTGGCGTTACCCTGCACGCCGTAATGTAATAGATCAAAAACAAATCCAAGCCAAGATGAGGAATCTATTTACAGGAACTGTGTCCAAAGAAAACCGTGTACAAAACGGTTCAATAAGGCCACCCTGATCTTGGCTACACGGCATTTAGAAAAACCAATAGTCTATGTTACGGTGAAAATAAAAAAACATAGGCACTGCGGATTGAGTTAGAATAACTAGGTTTAATAAAATGATATAACGTTAAATCATTTAATTTTTATCGTTCTTTGTGTTATTACATCAAAATAACGTTAGAGAGTACTTTTCAGCGGTGCAAAATGATTGCATTTCGCAAACGATGCAAGCCGTAGAGGCTTGCGCTGCAATGTTGTGCATACGCAGCACGCGATCAATCATGTTAATATTTACGTAATTATCGAGTTGGAATTGCAAATCTAAGTAGTATTAGGTACAGGTCCCTTCGGGTTAGCCGACAGGCAACCTAATTGGATATGAAATTATACATTTATACCAGCAACGCACATTTCTTGCAGTACGGTTACATAATAGTTAATGTAAATCACGTAGACATGTCGTGTAGCTTCCATTACAGATATAATCCTGGAATCAGCCTAATATATAATTTCATGTAACTTTACACACTTTTATTTATATCGTTATCAAAACTATAACGCAAATAATTGGAAGACAAAATGTCTTTGACACGTAGAGGCAAAACTCTAAAAGAAACCGCCTAAACTTTACTGGCATCATATTCAAATATTGTATATATTATGTAAATGCTATGGATCACATTGGGTACCTACTTTCTGCGATAATACAATGTTATTCTAAAAAGTATCAAGAATGAAAAGGCAATGTTGTTACCCCTCTGTATCCAAACTTACCTCGTAAACTAAACTCAGTTTTACTTAGAAACCAAACGCAACGTTCGAAATCTCTTTAGTCGAACTACTTGTTAACCCTCCACGGCAGAATATTTTTACCCAGTAAAGCGTCTGCTCCTTGCACCTGGCGAGTGAATAAATTCAAAACAGACAAACAAAAGTATCATTGAATACGTTCATTTATGAAGTGTTGAATAGCTCGACAACGGGCACAGAGCGAGCCTCCCTCTAATTTCCATCCAATCGAGACTGTGCACTAATTAGCGGCTATTCGGTGCTCGAATCGCTAACGTACGAGCAATTTGCATCGAGGGACTGCGGCTTGCGGCCGCGTCATATACTGAAGTATGGGAGCGGGGCAAATAACAAAGTGGCTTTACCTTATATACCGCAAGTATAGTTGTATGGTTAGAAGGAGACCTGTCAAAATTTATCAAAAAGGAATTTTGATTGTATCCTTATAAGGCAACATGGTTTAATATTGGAATGTTGGTCTCCTCTTTAAATTAGGGAAGGCTACGATAACATACTTCGTTTACAAAGGATGTAGTGTCATTTTAATTGCTGAACCAACAACATTATTCGAGCTTCTTTGCTCGAAGGGAAGATATATCTTTGACATACGTGACCATTGCCTTACCAAAGTGTGGAAACGCTAACAAAACTCACCCAATATTTATGACACTCAATTCGTTACTCGATGATTACTAATCACGTCGGAATACTACAGTACCATAGCTACTATTAGCGTATGACGCATGCCGCACTTTGTGACCGCAGAGCAGAAATGGTCGGACGCGTGGCGCGTTATGCAGAGTCGATAATAAACAAGCCCCGCTGTCTAGCAATCAGGGAGCGGGTCACCGACCCCCGGGCTAATGACTCGCTATAAAATCGCAACTTGTTATACTCTCATCAAACAGACAGCGGTAATAACGCCGGTCAGTGAGCGACGAGTATTGACCGAAGAACCAGCTCTTGAAGAACTTTACTTTAGTTCCAAATAGCGATTCACAATAAGACTAGACCAGGGATGTTACGGAGTACTGTAACCGTATCCGAAACTATCTGATGTCCGAAATAAAACTATATCCAAAGCCGTGACCGAATCCGATAAAACAGTTTGGGATAATTTCGGCTAAGAACAAAATCGGAATAAAACACGTTATATCCGGTTTTCGCCGGCCGAACCGATACACGCAGACGCGACGAGTTTAAAAAGTTTTTATTATTTAATTTTCAAGACTAGTATTTTTTTCTGTTGTTATAAATACCACATAATACCTAGAAATAAAATCAAACCATTCTAAATACATTATATATATATTTCCCAGTCGTAAATCATGTAATATCCATAACCGAAATTATCCGAAACAATTGGATAATCCGAAATAATTTTATATCCGTAACCGTACCCGAAACTGGTAAAATATTATTCATATCTCCGTATCCATATCCAGATCCAAAATTTCATATCCATAACATCCCTAGGCTAGACGTATGCTGTAAATATAAAGCGGTGGACACAGCATTGTACGGGATTAACAAGACAGTCATAGGTGATTAGCGTATTGTAACAGATTAGTTTCTCCATCCTTATATTATGCTGCTTTTAAATTGTTAACATATTAGAAAATTGGTCTTACTCTGTACTATGCAGCACTGTCTCCTAATTTCTAATCTAGCCGCTCGTACCTTTGTATTATAAAAAATTATAAGCATTCATTGCAATCATTTTTTTTACATAAGATAATTTAATGCTTGACTACAATCCCATCTGATGGTAAGTGGTGATGAAGTCTAAGATGTTGAACGCACTAACTTATAATAGCCTACTTGCTCACCTCTTGAAGACTCCCACATAGAAGACGCAAACCGCGCCGTCCGTATAGGCGGCGCGTTCACTACATAAGGATGGATACCCGCCGTACGTCGAGTTGTTCGATGGAGAAACGGCGATGCGGGAATTATTTCGAACAATTCCTGTGCGCACTCTCCAAAATGCATCCTATAGAAGACCGAGAGGCCGGCAACACTACGCCTGTGCTCAAGGTTTTGCAGGTTGCTTCCGACCAGATTTTGGGTCACCAATGAGCATCTTGCACGCCTCTCAATCGAGTCCAATGCTGATATACATTTGGCAGCACCAGCCTAAATGTGACAACAGTATTCCACACACGGTCGAACTTGAGCTTTGTAGAGGGTTAAAAGCTGATTTGGTGTGAAGTACCGCCGCACCTTCTCAAGAACCCTATATAATCTTATCATTCTAGATAATGTTCAAAACATCGTGCAAGTTTTAGCTGTTCCTATTTTTGATGTGTATTCACGAATTACCAAATCGAAAAAAAATAAAGAAGTCAGACAAATACTAGGTTGAAGAAACTACAGGAGACAAAATATATTTGGATAGACCAGTTTATACAGTGAAAACCATTTCCGACGAAATTGTAAAATAACACACGTGAATACATCACGATTACGCTATGCTACGACAAACGCCAGCATTAGATGAATGCCGGCTAGAATAAACATTGAAACATTTTGAACAAATTGCGCAGTCGCTCAGGGAACATACATTGCAAAACTTTACGTAGCAAAGTACGTACAGATGCCGGTGTAAGTTGAAAACGTAATCTTAAATTACGTGCAGCAGCGTCCTAAACTATACGCGTCTCGAACGACGCTCACGCCCTTCTACAATTGAAGACGCAAATGTATTGTCTATCTTTATAGTTCTGCCAGCGACGTACAGAAGAGAACGTTTACAAAACATTAACCTTTTTTTACATTAATTACTTCAGCTTACATTCTATTTGGAACGTCGGGCTACAGAGAAAAACTGAACAAGCCGATGCCTTTTACGGAAGTGCATATACATTGACACGAATATTAATCAGGATGATACAATGGAAAACTTCTCTCATTCTTAGAAAAGATACGACATTGCGCGAATCGAGACAGTCATGTAACGTAATGACAATGACGGATGAAGAACTTTAAACGACTATACATAGGTTTTATGTCTCTGAGCAAATTCCGCACATTTATCTGTTCCTACACACGTTCATCACTCTACAGATTAATTAATCTCTTAGATGTAATCATGTGATCACACCTCTCTCTAATTGAATTACACCGCCCTAGCCCTTTGCGAATATGTGTATCACGCAGAGCAGGGACCCCCTGTGAGTAATCAATTGAATTGCACCGCATCTTCCGATACCACAAAGGGTGTTTGTACATCAGTCCTCCGAGAACGTCCGAATGCTAATACATTAATTATCATAAGTATCAATTGTTATTTTTGAAAGATTAAAAGCATTGCATCTCAATTATAAATACTATTTATTTGAGATCTAAACAGACAAGGCTATGGCGAAAAGTCTCCACTGTTGGAGGTCGCTGGGCTTCGTATTGACCAATTTATCCTAAAGGAACTATTCAATGATGGCAGGCTGTTTGACTAGCTACCACCCTTCTTTCAGAGTCAACTGTGAAAGGTTTTTTACGAGTTTCGTTGCAGTGTCCGAGCGCCAACGATAACCGGACGCCTCGCCTTCATCTCGGTTGGCAACGCGACATAGCCTTAGAAGGACAGCGCAATACCGTTGGATTAGGTGAGCCCAAGATCGGCCGGAGTGGCGTCAATCAGGGGAGTCCTCTTCATCGGTGTACTTCTAAGCGCTCGTGGTTGCGTACACAGTCACCGAAGTTAAGCTTTAGCTACTTAATTCTAAACGTTTATTTTCAAAATTGAATTCTGGATTTACGCTAGTAGAGAGAGAAAGCGACTTTTACAACAAAGCTAGTGAACAAATTAAGTATCAATTATTTTAGATTAAAAACTGAAATACACGAGTAGCATAGTATAATTTTAAAAACATTATCGAATTTTATAGAATGCTTTTGAGTAACAAAGTTACAAGAATCGTCCTTAGCGCTTTTGATAACCAATCGGCATGGCCGGTCTATAAATTTCGTTATCTGCCGCCTGGACACGCGTCCACTGCCAACTGCGACGTTTCGCGACTGTCATTTGCTATTTACAATATTAATCAGGCGTGTCACCGTCGTTAACGGTTATGTACCTCAAACGTTTTTTTACCACTCTGGAAAGAACACAGTCGAACAATCAGAATCTCCGCAGTAAAAATACTGAAAATTCCAATATAATTATAATCAAGAAGTAACGCGACTTCGCATCGCTTCAGAAAGCTTACATATTGCGTACTTATTGCATCTACATTAGCATCCGCATCCTAAACGATTTTAATTTATTTTTATTAGGCATTCGTTATTAATTATTATTGGTTTATTTATATTCAGAGGTAACAAAATGGCCATGCTAAACTTTTATTTCCATCATATATCATCTAAATCTACTTGTCCTACTTGGGAGTGTCCGCGTGTAACCAAAGTAATGTATTGAGGGCGAGATCGATTGTTTGAATCCAAAGCGAAATTCTAGAGCAGAATCCCGAGCGTAGCGAGGGGTTCTAGAGGAGAATCCTAAAGAAAGCGAGAGATTCAAAGTACGTCGCTCGAGGTTAAATAATTTCGGTACCGTGAGACATACTCTGCTTTTCATCTCTCTGTATGAGAAAATTAAATAAGGTATGGTTTAAGTAGTGACGAATATTTATATTATCGTAACTAAATTACAAATTAATAATCATATTAGAGACTTTTTCGCAATTTCAGAAGTTTATTGTAACTGTTGGGGAGCGAAATATGTTGACTTGTTTTTAACTTGGGTAATCATAACAAATTCAGACTCTGGTTGATGATCATGTTGAGTCAATGGTGAATAAATAAAATTGTCTGTAATATTTTGATAAAAAGTAATAAAAAACCCAATAAGGAGTTCCCGTGTATTTTTTTTTTATTTGGTTAACCAATGCCGCATTGGCAGGCGCGCCTTGTTTATTACCGGCAAAGGTTTTATGGAAGTGAATTACGAGCAAACTTTTCCTTTTTTTATTATTAAAGTAATTCAAGTTCCAAATTCAAAAGTGATTTCGACCCTGTTATTAAGTGCGCCGGAAAGACCCATTTTGTTCGCACTCATCTAGGAACTTTACACTTCCTTTCGAATAGAAGGGATTAAAAGAATATTTTCCATCGAAGGCTTACACACAAAATTTTAATTTACTAATTAATTATAAACCAGTTGAAGAAAGTATATTTATAGTAAAAACATTAAATAACACTATTCTTACAACAGCTACAACAAAAAGCATTCCATGGGCACAAGAGGCTATATTATATTTCATTCAAAGTGAAATGCAAATTAGTGGTACCTAAACCTAACGGGGCCCTTACACTAATTAGTATGTGTACGTTTAACTAAAGAATTTCCTGCGTTACAGATCGTTCAATGCGATATCCATACAGCCAAGTGTGGACATACCGTTATGTATCGCAACTGAATTCCCGTAGCGAAGCGCCCACTGCAACATGGCAACTGTGAAATCAACGTACAGTTCTCATGACGAGAAATTAAACCGTATCAAACTTCAAACAAATAGTACACTAATAGAGGTAATGGTGATTAGGTTTTTTGACGGGCGTCATGTAACTAACTGACATGCAGTCTACATCAAGTAAAACGGACAGACATTTGTTAAATATAAATAAATCAACTTACATGTGAAAACTTTCGAAGTAGCAAATTACTGTTAGAAAGTAAATGGAGCGATTTCATTCAAAGAACTTACCGATTTCATGTGATTTCTATATAATACCAAATATACATGTTTATTTGACACTCACATATAAAAAGTGTATGTCATATATTATATTTATTAATTCTACAGATCAATGTTTTTAGACAGTTAATAATTTATTTTGCATATTACTATGTGACTACACATTTTCTTCTAGATAGGGTTTGCTTCGCCCGAAGCGATCGTCTTCCGCAGTTTCAACACGAGACTTATTATTCGTATCTTTTTCTCGTCGGATACCCGTTTTTACATTATCATGCCGACCGTGTGACTCCGGCTTATTCACTCTGCTCCCTCGGGAGACTCGGGAGCCATAACATAATTTAAAGTCATTGTTTGTATGCATTATTCACTATGAAAATATCCAACGTGTCTACTTTTAACATTCAAAGTTTATATCGGAAATGTATCATGATTCTAGTAACGGAGGCTAACGAACTTTTTATACATTCAGCCGACGGAGACGTCTAGATTGAGCAACTGCACGGGGCGTGTTGGATGAGATGCGTTGTCAGATCTTGAACAGCGTACATTGTAAATATGTAAAATTATGTTAACCAAACGCAAGACTAACAGCTGCAGCCGTTTAGGATGGGCGTTGGTGACAGTCAAAAAAGACAAACAGTTTTATATAATAATATTGAGAGACAAACACGGTTGGAATTTAGAAAATTGCGGAAGTGCATTGACCACACCTACGACATCTCTAATTCTGTCCAACGCATCCAAACCAGACGACTAACTTTTTCAATCTTTTCAAATGCTTTAAGAAAAAAAATATGCACTCCCGAAGTGGCAATGATAAGCGACAATGTGGCACGAAATCAATGTCAATATTTTTAAGTCATTCGGTAAAAAAAAACCAATAACAATCGTAATGCTGCACTGATAAAGTTTGAGATATCGTTATATAAAATATGTTATTAATAACCATTCGCACTAAAGCGAATCGTTTCCTTACTCTCCCTCATTATCAGACGACTCAGTAGGGACTTCAAACCCACCAGTTGGATAATCACTAATTATAAATGATGATAATGAGACTGACAACAACAGTTTTAGCTCATTAGTATTAAAACGAGAAGTACTCTTATTAATCAAATTCAAAGCAGATTTACATAAATATTATTTTTATTACATAACGCCAAATTTCAACATATTTTGAAATCGAAACCCAACAATTCTAATTCTACAAACCACTACAAATACCGCACCGACAAAATATACCTACCCCATGGCGGAGACACACGCAACATCAATTGGTCACCCGCAAGGAGCGTCCGATGATGTCATTACCGAACCCTTTATTGACATTGTCGCGTAGGACACAATGATATGGATTTAGTGAAATGGGATTCGATATTTGTACACGTACAATAAATAGAAGAACTGGGCAGGCACATGCGAACTCATAAAGAGAGTGTAGACTGTGATTGAGAACTACAAATCAACGTTTACATAATCGATATCACCCATCATCGAGTCCAAGTCAATTCACCAACAAATAACGCCAGTTTCCTTCTGGTGGACGTCGACTAGCTGTGTAATACCAATATTAATTATGGTGGTAATCGTATACAGCGCCAATGTTAACCTCACGGGCTTGTCTAATCATGGTGGGGACTACGTGAACAGCGACTGTTTACTATCAAATGAATAATTTGCTTATTTATCCTCATCATAAAACTAACCCTAAAGCGTATCTTTACTGACGCATTAGAGAATGGTTGATTTGAAGATTTTGACGCTATAACTTTAAAATATAATGCGCAACGGTTTGAACCGCGGGCTCAAATTTAAATCGTTTATGCATCAATGCAATTAATATGCAATTAATCAAGTACGTATTAAAATATATGTATATTAGTTGTTGCGGTGACGAAAAATGCCATGAGAAAATTGAAATCCGAGACTTTCGATAATGATTTCAATTTGAAAGGTGTATGAAGTTACCAATCCGCACTTGACAAGCGTAGTGGACTATGGAATCATATTATGAAAGGACATCCGAACCAAACCATATATATCCATACAGTCATGCGTTGTGATGATGCTGATAATGACCAGAAAGTGTCTTAATAACTCATAACTGGTTTAAACATAACATCTAATGCTCAATCAATCACAGCATTAACACTACTCCAGCGTTTAATTAAATGAAACCGACGAACTATATCATTATCTAGCGCTCTTATTGATGACTCAAGAGACAATTGCGCAGTGATGGGATAGGAATAAAAACCTCAGTGTCGTCCGAGCTGATAATTAAATTACGCCCTAGTGGAGACAGGAGTGGCATGCCATAAAAACTGATGAATTTCCAGAACCTACACCATTTTTACGAGCAGCTGTTATGCCAATCGAATAAAAACGATATACGAAGGAAAATAAAAGTAATCATCTGATCGAAAAGCACCCGCGATCGCGCAAAACACGTTTATCGATATGCCACTATGAAAATATAAAAGTCATTAAACAAATCAATAAGATGTGCAATAACAGAAACCCGAACCGCCGCAGATAAGTGAAAAAGTGATAAATCACCACAAACGACTTCATTGATGCCTACGAGCAGAGTAAAATCGATTTTCAGATTGAGTTTGAATCTCAATAACAAAATAATTAGGTTACCGTTTGCAATCAGAGCAATACTGTTCTGTAAATTATTGTCAACTAAATACACTAAGCAAAAATGTTGATAACCGTTAAAAAAAATCGCTCGAAAACTCTCCAATAAGAATGTAATCTGCGCAATAATAATTAACAATCATTTAGATATTCACATTATGTTATTTAGATCTGCATATGATGCTCCGTTAGGGCCTTCACAATTATAATAAGGTTTTGTAGGTAATATTCATATATAAATTTATTGCGCCGATGAGGTATTTGATGACGTATAAAAAAACTTAATACCTATACAAAATTGCAAAGATTCCTAACTACAGTTTTTGGATATTTTGAATATGTTGGCGTCATGTATAGACTTATGGAACCAAGTCACAATTCTTTCAATTTCAAAAAATAGACTCCGTATTCGGTAGAAATAGGACCGAACTGCGGGTACGACTACCGAGTATTATTTGTATAATTACTAACTGATAAACAAAGTGCAGTCTAAGTCGATGGATCTAGTAACATGATAACTTGAAAAGGAGTTCTAGTTTATATGGAAACTAGACGCGCACTAAAATACGAAATCCGGAAAATGCATCTCTCAGGGAGTAACTTTATGGGAAAATGCTCAGTTCCTTTCGTTATGAGCCTGTAAATTCAGATTAAGATCCTCCAATCAATATACTTAGGAAAACAACCCCTTTTTAAGTATATTTTGTGCGCAGGGAGAAGTCTGTCATTCCAGGGTTCAAGTTTATATGAAGGAGCTCAGAAATTTATTAATTATGTATATAACATATGCGTTACAAAAATGTTAAATTTTATAATGCCTATATTGTTTACGTTAATACTGTATGACGAATAAGTCAAATACATAGGAGTCGGTGGAGAACGTTGAGTTTGTCGCAAACAAATATAAAAATTCCAGATACTGTTGTTAAAAATTAACGTATTAACGTCGCATTTCGATATTTCTCGACTATTAAAAAATGTCAATTACTAACGGAATCAAATAGAACTGACAAAGCAAACTAACTAGTCAGAAATAAAGATAACAAATTTAATGAAAAAGAAATATGACATCGCAGGAAGCTGACTGCAAACGGCAACGTTCAGTGACAGTGAATCAACCACGTAAGTGGCGCAATATACGTCGTGACGTGATTGCTCAAGAGAATTGATTGATTGTGGATTGATTGTTTGGGCACCCTTGTCACACTGCTGTGGTTAAGTTGATTATTTTTACACCAATGATGCAATAATACATTCTCTGTGACATACATGAATTGCAGCACGGTTAAAAAAATTATGAAACTCTCCTTATTTGACCATGTGATCAAATATGATGACAACAAAAATATAAGCCATCTCTGTTCTAATCGTCTAAACAACGGCATTGCATGGCATATGCCATTTTACATTACATTTTAACATACCTAATATTTATTTTACAAGCACTTTTGAAGCTTGATGTAATTTGAATAATCAATATGTTGACGAAAATTATATACCGACCAGTAATTTATGTTTTACAAATGAATTATCACTCGCCCCAGTGAAGCAAAATGATCGTCAGGATACTTTCAAACCTGAAAGTTTTGCAAAATTAGCTGAAAAGTATGTTACGTTTCCAGACCGGAAATGTCCAACGTGACCGACTATGATCTTAGCCCCTCTCATCGTGAGAGGACACCCGAGAACAATAATGGGGCAATAATGAATTTACGTATCATTGACATACAGAAGATTAAATTTAAATAAATTAAATTATTATTTTTATTAAATACATCCAAAGACCGGGTTCATTGGGGTGTGGTGACTTAAGAGGCCCATGTGCAGCGGTGGACTGTAAAAGGCTGATTATGATGATGATGATGATGATGATGTAATTAAATACACACATCACATTAGACCCTTATCTATGAAATTGCCGTTTTATAATTAAAAATAAAATTTATTTCACGTCAAAGCTTGTTTTTCTTATTCAATGTATAATGACAATTTAAAATAAGGACCTAAAATCGATGTGCTCAGTTACGTTATTATTGTGTCATATAATTATACAACGGAAATAGTTTATCGGGCTAAAATCAAAGCGGTGTATTCGTCAATGAAATGATCTGATGTGTCGTTCAGCTGCGCGAAATTGTAATAGTCTTAAGTTAAACGCTACGCGATAACTATCAAAGGCCAGTCTGTACAGACTGTATCACCGACGACGGGGGAGTGTAAAGAGGGATATTTTTATTGTATTTCCTTATGATTAAATACACCGTTCGATCTAATCGAGATTACTCAAACGGCACAAGAATTAAAATTGCTTGTTATTTAATTTATTTCTGTGTGCGTGTGTCTGTAGCGACAAAATTTAAATGTAAATACGTTCATAAAAAATTTGATCTTGTGATTATGAAGTTTTCACGATACCTCATCTCCGCCAATTTAAACTAAAGGATTACAATTTATAAACGGCAAGAGAAAAGAGTAGTGTTTTCTAATATGTTCTGATGTTTTAGCTTGTTAACTTTCATTTCAAAAATTTGAAATGAATAGGCGTTTATTACATTCGTGTACTTTTCTACATTATTTCCACATTATATTATTATTTTTTACTACATCATCACTTACCGTCAAACTAAAAGGTATGTAAGTAGCACCAAAAACAAGAACTGTTCCAATTATTCTTTTTTTTTTATCGATATTTTTCATATCAATCAATCCACAAAAAAAAATCGCCACAATCAATTTTTTAAATACCTATACGTAACTAAAAAGAATTATCGATTGGAACCCGGACCCTCTTATCAGCGCTACAAAACATATGCACAGAAGCACGCGTTTCACAAACAGTGAGACACACACTTTAATCTTAGACAAACTAAACTTGATTGCAACAGAAAGTTGTTAACATAAAACCAGATAACCACGATTTAGGTTAGGGTAAGTTCGTTTTGAAACAAGACTCGAACGGTCCGCCCGTATCAGATCAGATTAGAAAAACAACTCGGCTAGACTAGCGGAGCGATTGAATAAATAAATAAACATTATAACTCTGACGAACAAATGTTTACAATTTATGTAAACATTCCGGTTCCAAGTAATTGAAGTACGCGCGTATCACGATGCGTAGCGCAACTAGCACCTATTTAGGTAATATTTGATTACACGAACCGACAGCACGGTACTTACTTTTCCAATATTATTTTTTGAAGCACAAGTAAACTGGTTCTAGAGCTCGTAAAATTCTAAAGGCTTTTTTTACACCAACCAGGTGTAATTATATTTTTACAGACGACGTGTACGCGTTTATTCAGGACGATGCGATATTAGTAAAAAGTAAAGTGGATTCGTTTTATTCCCCATTTTAATAACGCAGGGTTGCCTCATGCTTCAGCGAAATAAACCAATGTAATTCTCTGAATGTATGTACTATACAATGAGATCAAAGCTAGAAGAGGGAAAAAAATGGTAACTGTAATATTAATAATTAATCAATTTCATAAAATATTTTTTAGTAACAAGCAGGGTCCACGGCTTCTTTTTTAGCTGGCAATGCATTTTTAACGCCTTAGGTGTTGCGAACTGTCACAGGCGGCAGTGACCACTTACCATCAGGTAGCCAATCTGCTAATCTGACAGCAATTGACATGAATAAAACACACAACTTAAATTTAACTCTTTGCCTTCATTCATGTCTTATTTTCTGAAACGCTCGAAAATATTTATAAACCACTTCAAATTAAATGTATCATATATTATTAATTATATATGCAACTGACAACCCTAGTTATTACGAGCTTTTAAGCTAAAAGTGTTGGCGGCTTGTCGCATATTATGGCTCTGCGTGCCGTTCTAATTGCTTTTTTCAGTCGCATGAGTTAAGCTCTAGATTAAATGTAAAGAGCGCTGCCACAATAAAAAAAATCAAGATTTTTACAACACATTTTCAAGCAGTATAACTAACAGAGACACTAGTAATCAAAGGTCATTAAAATAGGCACAAGTTTCTGTGCTTGTAACAATATTTTTATATGTATAACGCAAGTAAATAAAACTTATACACATTTAACAGATAAAACTTGTTTTTTATCTACATAAGATAGTATAACCTTATTTTAATTCTCATTACACACTAACCAACAAACCTACCACCAAAACTGATTTACGAGTACGTCGTACTGTATATTTGCAGGCATTTCATGGCACATTTTAAAATTGGACAGAGTATCGCATAAAGCAAGCACACACACGATACGGCACGCTCGTTACAAAAATATGGGCTTAATCCGACAGCAACCGTCTGCGGGTTGCAGATACTATGAGCCAACAAACAACGAATGCCAGAAACAGCAAATTGTAAGCCACAAATTTTATGAAATTTTCACGACGACACAAATTTTATGAAGCCCCCGACATTTAAACGTAAGTCTCATCATCTAGTCTCATACACCAGCTGATCGATGGATGATACAGCGGTGCGTGGGTACCACTTCTGATCCTATCATCTAGTATAGTTTATAGTATCAGGCGTTACTTTGCGGAAATCATTGTTATTAAATCAGTATTAATTTACTCTGCAACAATCCGCAAGCACAATGTATGACGGTATATACTTCTATACATGCATCGAACCTCCCTTCCTTCCACAGTGGGAGGTCAATACTATCATCTAGATTTGAATGAAATATATTACCCGTACATGTACCTTACCTAACTAGGTTCCATCTCGATCGACAATTCATCAATGGTGCCTCTGTTGACGCTTGCGTTCACGAGCAGCGGGGCCCATTTATGATCAAACGGTGGATCATTTGGTTCGTCGAGATTATGGATATAAAAAAGAAATTGAATATATTAATGACAAGGACGCCTGAAAATAATAATGTCGAAACCAGTTCCGGACAGGTTTCAACTTTTGTTATTACTATGTTGTTTAAAACATGTGCTGAGGAGTTTCTTTCGCCGTTTCTCCTCTTCAATGTTAAAGCACGGTACGGTAGTAGATGCAAAAAATGATGTCAATAAGTGAATTTACAGAATACCTACTTGATTCAATTATTTTTGAATTTGAATTTGCAACGTTAAAGGAAAAAAATCACATATGAGGTTACCTACGTAATATGAGTTATGCAATGAGTTAATTATGGTCAAAAATGATCTACACATACATATTAGATTTACCGACATATAGTTGCAAGTCACTGGAATTCAATACAATTATTGTTACACAAGTTACTCACATTAACTCCTCATACGAGGGTTTTTAAAACTTTGCTGTATTCTTATATATAAATTTAGATTAAAAAAAATATATTTTTTTTAATTATTATTGTATATTTCAGCATTCGCACGATGATTCAAATACATACCTCAGGATTCAAATTATTTTGTGTAAAGAAAAGTTTAAAACGCCTTAATCATGATAAAGCCAATCTTATAACAGATAATTATAATGCACGAGTACACGTTTTATACATATAAACAAACCGTAGCGAAGTAATACTACATAAATATAAATGTTAACAAAACCAGCTTCAATATTTATTGAGTGTTTTAGAGTTCAGGAGGAGACGGTGTAGAACAGTGATTTATATTATGGGAGTGTCAGACGGTGTTTTTTTTACTCCCTTGACCACGACACCGTATTATGTGGCTTCAATCCATTAGCGGCCGGCAGAGGGAGAGAGAAAAAATTAAATAGATAGTCTTTGCTCGTAATTGAGGAGTGTTAGAGCATAACCCAACATGCTGCTACAGAACGGATCGATGGCGGAGTCAGTCAGAGGAAGCACGGTAGCTCAAGACATTTCCTCACAAGCAACCAACAACCAACCAAGCCTGCAGTTGCTTTATTCAGTTGATCACTTACAATTAACGCAAGACGGTTATATATAGCACCTATCTGTAATATAAATATAAATATGTATAAACAAGTTCCGTTTATAAACAATGAATATTTCCAGGGAGCAACCCTTCGAGCTATATATTTCATACTGGTCTAAACGAATCAAACATTTTATACACATCACGCTTGACCTTAACCGATACTTGTTCAAAGGGTAATGACAGAATAAAGACATATAGGTATATTAAGTTAACTTTATATAGGCACTGAAATGAAAGAGGAAATTGATCCATAGGATATTCAATATTGAATATGTCATTGTACAATAAACAAGTCGTCACACCCGATCGTGACGTATTGTTGACTCTAATTGGGGATTTTATCTACAGCGATTTCACATCAACTGGCACATATTAGATAACCGGCAATACTCGGTTTATCTCAAGGAATCATTGCTAGTATATATTATACCTTTGTACAGTATATATAATAGCATACATATCTACCTATTTTCAGCATGGCGCAACAATATGACGATGAGAGTGGAAATATGATGAGTTCTACGGGATATTTCACGAGTCTCAGATTGGACTACATTGAAACAGGTTTGTGATACATATATATATATATATTGCTTTTTATATCAATACCGACAACGAACCGACTGGTCATCTAATGGTAATTTTTTTTTTAATGACAATAGCCGACAAACGAGCAGACTAGACACCTGATGGTAAGTGGTCATCGTCGCTCATGGACATCAGCAAGACCAAAGGTATCACTGATGCGTTGTCGGCCAGG
>DWPT01002538.1:0-16009 GCA_018251895.1 Agathymus mariae mariae | reverse complement strand
AGGAGAAATGAATTATCACTTGAAACGAAACGTTGGAACTTCAACGGATGCTCAGGATTTTATATCGATATTTTGACAGTTAGTATAATTTTACAAACAACATTTTAGACTTCATCGCTCATCAGAACATTTTATAAAATATTTTATATAAAAAAATATAACTTGCCTCAGTGAAGGTGAGAATACAACTGAGAACACCGCATAAATGAAAATCTTTGTTATGTTTGTCAACCCTTAATTGGCCAGCGTGTTGTATATCCTTAAACCCTTAGACTGAGAGAGAAAACTCAAAAACCTAGCCTAGCTGTGGAAGAGTTATGGGTTGTGCTAATGGTCAATCCACCAGCGGTACAGGGAGTCCTAGTACTGGCTTGTATGTGTGTGTGTGTGTGAACGTTTATTTATTTATAAACAGTTTATATAAAATGTAACGGTTGTAATGTTCAGGTACTTACATGCTTTTATGTGTAATATTTATAATATTGCTTTGGTAAACTTCCTTTAACGTAAACGACTCCGATCGTCCCGTGCGCCCTAACGCACGCTCCTGTCTCCGAAGGCTGCGCGCGCTACACGCCGGAGGCACAACGGGCCCAGCTGTGGGTCAACACCTACTACTGGTGTGTTATTTTTACTTCTTTCATGTTATTGTCTCCTTTATATTATTGTAAAGTATTTATTGTAACCGCCACTGATAGTTTAATACAATGTATCTTATAAAATCCTTTGTCTTTTAATTCTAACACAACGCGGTGTACGCGTGACCTGGTCGGGTGTAGTGTCCTCTTGATGACTCTCAACGTCCGCATTGTGTAGTGATAATACTCGCCTCTCGGTAAAGCTGGCTCTAGAGATCTCTCCGTCTCTTACGTACGTACGGCATTTCTATACAGTGGTTAGCGTCGGGTATCAAGGGCATACTTTGAATCTTAACAATAGTTACGAACAAAAAATTAAATTTAAATGAAAATTTTAAAAATCAGACAGCAATTATCTGTAATTTTCAATTATAAGTATTAACATCAATCCTTTCGGGGAAACTGAACGTTGTATGTAATAAGTAATTATATAATAACTATGTACATATTAAATATTTCTTAGTTTTATATGCTCATTATGCTGAAGCCTTATGCTGCTCTGTTCATGTTTGGCTAACATACTCATGCAGTGATCATGGACCTAACCCCTATACTTGTGAAGGACCCGAACCCATCAGTGGAACCGTTATTATGAGTGACGATGAAGACAAAGTAACACAAAGCAATAGGTGAATAGAAGATGTATTTTTGTAGTGCAGGCATGTGCAACAACAGACGAGACATCGATGCATCGCCGGCCCTGAAGAATAGGTCTTGCTACACCTTTTTTATAAAAAACCCCACGTCACAGCGTATCGGAAGACCTTCGTAAGAACCTCATTCCATAGTTTGCACTAGGTATTTAAACCTACCTACATTAATCTTTCCATACATATCATAAAATTCTAGCTGGTCGCTTTCTGCACATGAACGATATATGAAAAAAAAAACATTATACGGGGCCTTTATTAACGAAATAGACCACAAAGCAATTGTTGTTAGAATTTTTGTCTGTGCCCTTGTTCGCCTTAGTCTCAGAAAAGTTATTACCGATTTCGTTCTGGTTTTTACTAATATATTAAAGTAAGCATCACTTAATACTAAGCTTGTTTCATTGCAATCCCTCCATAAATAAAAAGTTATTATTATTAATTTTAAACAATGTGGGTACTATTTCTTAGCGTATGGCGTAGTTTTCCTGAAGCGACGCGATGGCAGTTTGCTAGTTCATCATAAAATCTGTTAAAAACTAAACAATACATCGAGTTGTATTTTCGCAAATTCAGCGTCCGTGATCGAGCTGCCGAGTAACTGTCGAGTAGCTGCTAAACCTAACCCGGTCAATATATTTAAAAGTAGACTGTGTTTAAATCAAACGTTGCAGGCCACTAGATAGAGTTGCTGAAAGGGAGATCTTCTCAGTACGAGACTCTTTCATTTTTGAATTATAAATTGCAGATTAAATGCAGATAACCTATTTTTATATGTCCGTACATATAAATAAATATTTCCATTTGCAGCAGTATCTAAGTAAAGTTTAGAACTTAATGTCTGTACACAACAAGCGTCTTGAAAGCAACTTTGTTCCGTTCTGAATCAACACCGATCGGCTATCGACTCACACGAATACTATTCAATCCTTCATCACCAGGTAGGTGAACGTTTGACACATCATTTTGTTAAACGTTAAGAGAACGCACTACGCTTGCTATACTAGTATCGAACTTCAATAGTCAGAACACAACCTCTACTTAGACATATGCTCCAGCCTGACGAGAAATGTCCCTTTGCTTAAGGCTTCAACCCAATTTTCTTAGAACGCTATTAATGCGTAAAGTTCGATCACGAGGCGGGGTCGCGGCGCGACGCGACGCCGAGATGTCTACCGATAAGAGTTGTCGTGACCACTCGCAAGTGACGGCAAGTGCAAGCACTGTAGTGTGAATAACAAACGACTTAAAATATACACTCGTACACTCACATTTCATCACATCACATTTATCTGTGACACACATGTCTACTTGTTACCTCGCTCCCAACGACAAGAATACACTAGTGACCGAGAAGGACGTCCAAAGACTTTAAGCACTAGACGAACTCTTTTTTTTTTTCAATTCATACTAAAAGCTGTTATACTTATAACGATCAGTAATGGTCGAGGACGCGTCACGCCACCGTCCCTCCTTGTCTGAACCGTTCACAAATTGAATGTCCCCGTGACAGTACACTTTGTTATTAGCAAATTCATTAATAAAATGAAGCAAAACTAACTCTTTACTCTGGATTCAGAGTGCATAGTTAACTTACAAACATACATATTATTATATTGGAAATATATAATAAGTGTACCTATAAAAATAAATTATGTAACGAATCTAAATAGGAATTGATAATTGTCAAAGGTTGGAACTACGGGTTGGGTGTTATTCTAGTGCAACACTATACGATGCGATGGTAGGACCAATAGTTTTCTATTACTGTAACGTATTCCAAAATACAGTACCTACATAATTTTTTTTTACGACAAAAACTAAAAAAAATAAACTTTCACCTACTCACACGCACTAGGATTCTCTGTGTACGGGTGGTACGGACATACACAAGTATAACATAACAAACCCTCTTGATTCGAAAACAAATATTTATCTGTCTCATCAATCTCTACCCCGGTCGACAATCCAAACGAACCTCGGCAGGCAGTTTACTAACCGAGCTACAGGGTCTAAACACTAAGATTTTCAGGTTATAACAGAAAAGTATTTTTATTTATTTATTTAACTTTCATTGTTAGTAAATAGGTAATTTAAAAAATTTCGGTCGTATAACACATTTCTGAACGGATTTCAATTGAGTCTATTTATGTCCTATTAGGTTTTAAATCTAATTAAACCTCGAATGACCTAATTATATCTATGGCCAACAGGTGCTATGACGACTATTCAATTGAAGAGTTCCTACGTAGTAAAAAGAACAAAAAATTAATATAATAACAGAGTTATTTCCCATATTGAGTCCAGTAAACTCGAC
This sequence comes from Agathymus mariae mariae, assembly GCA_018251895.1. Taxonomy (NCBI): domain Eukaryota; kingdom Metazoa; phylum Arthropoda; class Insecta; order Lepidoptera; family Hesperiidae; genus Agathymus; species Agathymus mariae. Next base: position 12,404 of record DWPT01002538.1, on the reverse strand, counting down.
ATCGCGGCGCGGCGGGTGGCGGTGAGCCGACGGTGGGCGCAGAGCGTCATGGCAAAGGCGCCGAGATGTCTGTAGATAGCGCACGCCGCTCGCCGCTCGCCGCTCGCCGTTCGCGTGACGCTAGGCTGTGCGACGTGAAGGCGGACTTCGTCGCGTTGATTACTAGCGCCAGTGGTATGTATATGGATTAAGGACTGTGCATTAGTGACATGCCAGTGCACATAATATAGTCATTTACTCCAGCCGCAATGTTCATCACTGTTGGCCTTTAGTTTCCTTTCGCAGGGGGGCCTTTGTCATGCTTCATTACTAATTAGTAACGATGTAAATTGAGCAAACCTATATAACTCCTTTGTTACACAAGCATCGCTCTTTTGATACACGCAATAATTTTTGAATTTCTCAGCACCTAAACGATTTAAATATAGTTTAGATAACTTGGAGGTGATTCTACACCAGTGTTTCAGATTGCAGACACCAGCCCTTTTGCTTATACAAAATATTATTGTAAAATTACATTTAATTGACATTTATATAAATTAACTACTTTTAAAGAATCCCTTTGAGTGGATAATACATAATAGTTAATGGAATCGAATTCTTCAAAACATGGCAAGAAATTCCAATTGTTGAACGACTATACATCTCTTATGCTCATTAAAAACATGCCACCGTTCGAGCTAATCAGTAACATTGGCTAATTGCTAATTTAAAGTTTTGTTAACGCTTCCCAATTCAACGCAATATGCACTGAACATCCTAATGACTAAAAACCCTTTTTTATTCAATTAAATTTTCACTGCTAGCACGTTTATTTTCATCACAGTCGGCGAAGAGCGACCACTTCGTTCTACGTATTTCAGAGATATTTAGACCGAGTTTAAATTAATTAAATGAATAGTATTTATCTATGAATGCCATTTGAAGTTCAAATTTCAATTTTTTTAAATTATCAAATTCCTTCCGGTTTTAGGGGACATTAAAAATCATCACGTAAGAATTTATTTATTTATCAGATACAATAAAGACAGAAATTGAATGTCGTTCAGATGAATGAACGGGTTGTTCGTTGAGCTGTATATATGGAATATGAATGAATGAATGGGTTATGTGCTACATTAATTTGATAACTGTAGTTGTGTTATTAAAAGTCAGTTACAAAACGCTGTTTACCTCGACACCGTATATCAGGTCTAATCTGAGATGGGTGGTGTTAGTAGACGGTTGTAATATATCACTTAGAAAATTGCCAAAAAGGCCGGCTTTAAAACATTATTCATTAAGCGATTACACTTCAATTTTAATTATAAAGGAATTAAATTCAACCAGTCATGAAATAAAAAAATAATTTAAATAACGAATAGTACTAATACTTAAATTAGATTAGATCCAATTAAGGTAAGGAATACAATCTCTTACAAAGGCACTACAATAAATAAATACATTGTACCTATTAACAGAGTACTATTAGTACAAAAGGGAATTAACTGGAGCACATTACTGTAGAATGGTGCGAGTACAATTAATGTTTGTTAAGGTCTCTGATATATTGTGTATTACTTAGTTACAGCATGTGATCACTTAGTTTAAATTGTTTGAAAGTATTAATAATTAACATATTCACAACGTTAATGGGTTATGATAAATGTTGATGATCGTCAAAGTGGCAATGCGCGTCTAATTGATGCTGAATGGACTGTGAAGCCCATTGACAACTATAATTCTGCTGAAATATAAACTTTTTTATGCTAATAATATAGCCGGAAAATTAACAGATTAGATGAGGCATCTGTTGGTATAATCAGTGCGAAGAAAAAACTGATGAATCCGTATCACGTATTACGTACTTACTCAATGTAATTCAGTCTTTACTAGTCTCGAAGTAATCCTAAAGATTGGCGTATCATTGTGCTCCTGCCTTGTCATCTTATAATAATAGCATCCATTAAATAAATAAAAAAGTCAAGCAAAATACTCGTATGTATTATATTTAATGAAAAAATAACACTGACAACCGACTTCTGATCTAGATCGATCGGATTTGAATTCTGAGTTAAACCTTTAAGATTTATAATAACGTATGTTCCTGTAAAATAACAGGTATGGTAATATTTGAACGGTTGGACTATGTAGGTACTGTGGTTTGTGTTTTCAACGGATCAGCTTATGTTGGTGAAGAAGAGGCTTGTAATAATTTTAAATGCAGCTAGATTTTCAATGCGTATATGCAAAATAATAAGCCTTTAAACTTGAATGAAAGTGGGTGATGACGTTAGCTCCAAACGACGGCTCGCGGTTGGTCCTAATTGACATGAATATAGATGTAGATACGAGGGCGCAGATAAGCAAAGGCATAGATAGGTGTATGAAAAATAATTAATAAATAAGATGTGTACTGAGAAATCATATATTGTTTTTGTGGATGTAATTAGTCCCGAGAAACTTTGCAATAGCATGCAAAATATCTAAAGCGATATTTAGTATGTTCTCCACGGTCCATAATCTCGTGGGTCGCAACGTGAGACAATACTCACTGTTGGTCTCGAGTATTCTATCACAATGAGAGTAGTTTAGACCAAAGTCCGCCACGCTGATCAAGTGCAAATCGGAAGACTTTCCAGACCTTTAAAAAATTATGTAGAACTCTCAGGTGTGCAGATTACATAACGATGTTCTCCTTCATCGAAGCGAGTGATAATTCATTTGTAATACAAACATAATTTGAGACATAAGAGGTGCGTTCCTATCGAATTTGAACTCGAGTCTCCCGTGTGGGAAACCGAAGTTCTAACCTATAGGCTGCCTTTGCACATCGATGCTTTTAAGTATGTTTATGTCTGAATTGATTTATGATATAGATCTACGGGCTTACATCGTTTTCTACACGTCCACCTTTGTCTAAAGAAAATATCAACTAAGGCGATATTAGAAATTGTGAGTAAATATTAATACTAACTAAACACATGTACACATTAATATATGATAATATTAATAACACGTAATCTTATCCTAGATGTCGTTGAGATGACATCAAGACGATCAACCAGTGTTTCGGCTGGAGCCATATTACGCAGCGACTTGAGCAGCTACGGTGTGCGCCACAAACTATGACTGTAATCGGTAATTAGCTTCAAATTGGATTTTTGTTGTGTTCTGAGCAAACACCAGGAATCGCCCAGATAACGTTTTGTGCAGGCGGTAAGACAATTATATGAACTTGTGCAAATTAGAATCTCAAGTAGGAATACAATCTTATTTGAATTGATGTCGGTTTGAAAATCCCAAACAAAAAATCACTTACCTAAAAAGCTGTCTTCATCATTGGCATGGAGTGCATGCATGACGAGCGCAGCGAGAAACGCAGGGCGCGCGGGGGGCAGCGGCGGCGCCAGCCCGCGCAGGCTCAGTGGCGCGGCGGACCAGATAGCCCCGCAGAGCATACCCTAGCGCGCCGGGGCCGATGTGGCCGACATTACCGCCGACGCCAATCTGCACATAAAACGCTTGCTTAATTCATCGATACAATATACTCGTATAGTGAAAAGTATCAAACATAAATTATCAATTCAGTTTAACAAATTTGGGTGCATTCAGTAGTTGTTTGGGAGAAAAAGTAAGCGCTTTCATGCATTCAATTTCACACGAACTACTATAAAGTATAATTAATAAAGGAAACGGAAGGAAAAGAAATATATATAAACAAAACTATATAAATTCAGAGTTTTCTGCCGAAGATCCGTGAAGCCTGCCTGGCTAGCTACCACCGCCTGCTTCAGCCATCCGCCAAAGGACTCGTCGTACTCCGGCTGGGGACTTGAGAGCCAGTATTTTCTTTTTTCCTTCTTCTTACATGGCCGAGAACGTATTAGTGATGGATTTCAGGTGGCTCATCTGCTCGTTTCTCCACTGATTACATTAAAAAAGATGATCTATAAATCAGGAGATATGCAGAAGAAAATATTTTAGTACATAGTCTGAGTCTTTTATCAGTGATGTTCAGTGGAACAATTCCATCTATTCAAAGCCTTACTGTATTCATAACGATTCTACTGAAGCACTTACATATCTTTATCACTCGACTGCAGTAAAAGTGATTGAACCCATAAAATTACTTCTAGCTAAGTAGTCTAGTGCTACGATTTCGTGTACGCTATGAAAGATCATCATAAACCGCATACAAATCAATGTTTTTATGGACCCGATGTCGCCTTGCTTAAAAGAGGTCATTGCAACGGCTCTTGAATTTTGATGCGACAGTAACAAGCGGCCTCCAGTGAAAAGTTGTCTGACTGAGCATCTTCGTTGCGTGCAAATCAAATGAAGTTCATTTAAAAAAAACCGTGAAAAACTTTTACATGTATGGTTGTAGAGTTGTAGAGCTAGTTAACGATCGGCTCACAACTTTCTTCACGGCCAGCATCAGATTTATAACGTCCCCGGTGTTACGGAACTCTATGTGTGGCTGCGGCCACATGCACATGCTATGATGTATCTACCTGATACATGACCACCACCACCACCGCCGCATACAATCATAACGATCGTTTGGCTTAGCGTGCCCTCCCAAGTACCAATATAGATTAGGTTATTTTTTTCATTGCTTTCTTGGTTAGGTTCTATCAGTATAAAGCCGCCCTTTTGTACACTAAGAGACCTCAATTCTCTCTCGTCGCGAGATTGCGACTGTGACCTTTTGTGTTACACCTATTGTGATAGTGTATTTTGCATTCTCCGTAATAATAATGACAGCACATTTAATACTGCAAATACTTGGAATGGCTTCCACCCTAATAATTCCGCTGTGTGATACATTTATAGAATTTTTTTTTTATGGGTAATAGGATTACTATTGCTCGCATATTATGTAGATGGGCCATCTGATGGTAAGCGACCACCATCTACTATTGTAATATTAATAATGCTAAAGGCATCAAGACCTGTTTTCGGACAAAATTTAAGCGGGGATCTATACAATGTAACTCTTAATAAATTTATTACTCTGGTAGTAGAGTCAACGTTTATTGTATGTACTCGTATGTATTATGTCGGAGACGGTCATGAATACAGTTGCCTAACAGAACGCGACACGTGACCCGTGTGATGGCAACACTGTAACTTCGACACAACACTGGTTTTACTGAATACTAGTGCCTCTGTGCTAAACTAGTATATGTTTCGTTTGTAATTATTATTCAAAAATAAATTCTTGTGGAAAAGCTAGACCGAGTTTTTCATCTGATGCCTGAGCCATATCCGATTTATACAAAGGTTAAACCGCACATTTCAAAAGTATTAAGCAATTAAGTATAATAAACTTAATCAACTCGACATTTAATTAGTAATCAATAAATTGTCCCTAAATGTAGCTTGGTTTTTTTTTTTTTATTTTACTATTATAAATTTAGAAAATTATAATTTTTGAAGAAGATAAATACTTACAATATAATTAAAATGTAACTAAAACTATACTTAACTTCTTATGGGAAAGTAGTTTATAGTTGCCAATAAGTATCAATGACAATAATGCAAAACACCTTCAACCAACACTGTCGCCCATTAGTATAACTAACTAATAGTCGCGGCACGCACGTAGATAACTGCACGCTTCATTAAACATATATAGTCGATGGATACCGGGTATTAACCATCTCAGTAACGGTTAGTTTAGGTTGCATAATCTGAAAAAATTACCTGCATATATTTCAACGCAATACTTTAAAGCATACGTGTACAACACCTAACACAAGATAATTTGTAACGTACCGTACCAACGCCTCTGCTCTCACTGATACGCTGCAAAGTTCCGGCGTTGCAACGTTACCGGCTTACAGCGGGCAAGTTGGGTACACTCCCACAGTATCCTCACGTAGATGGCGCATCGAACTACCCACTTTGTACCGAGCTAACTACAGAGTTACATTTTAGAATTTCTCTTCGTGTTTGCGGTACATTGTACGCGTCGGATTAATATGTTTTCGAGATTTGCTTATTTTTGTAATCTATGTACGCTAATGCTTTGGCTTACAGTGAATCTTATTTATCTTTTTGTATATAAATAATTAATAATTCTTAATACTAGTTTTGGTGTGATAATGGCATGACTCTTTAACTGCTTACAATCACTACGAATTGATTACCGCAATACAATGTGATTTTAATATGTGTGATTTTTTTTTAATAATGACGTCGTTCGTTAGCGAGTGAAAATGAAAATTTTCCATTTCCAAAATATTTATACATATTATCGAGTAAAGATAATAGATTTAAAAACAGATTTTAATTGATACCTAATTTTTGATAATTTTACCTTTTTTAACTTCCCCTTTTCAAAAGTACCTGCTTTACCTAATGTAAGTTGCTTTACCTAATATAAAAGCAAAAAATAAGGCGCAGGTATTTCACAAAATACGCAGATAATTAAATGAGCTTTACAATTAATAGTACCAGGCGTCATTTTGCGAAAATTCATTGTTATTAAATTAGTATCAATTTACTTTTTTAGTCCGCAAAGGACTTTACGGTTAACACTGGTAGAGTCTACTCACCCTGATGATGCTCCGTTCCGGAGCGAAATACGTATTGGAGACGGTATGTATGTTTGTATATACTTTTATTTATCATAACCGCATGTTTTCCTTTGTGGGAGGGAGGGAGGTTCTATGCATGTATACACCATCATACATCGTGCTTGCGGAATGTTGCAATGTAAATTAATACTAATTTAATAAATGAACTTTATTTTTAGGTGTGCCCTTAATATTAATATTTTCTTCTCTCTCTTCATAACACTCGCTGGCATAAGTCGGGAAGGTGTGACTTTTCAATACCCTTCCGTCACATTAATAAATGACCGCCCTTCCGAACAATAGCACCACGCAAGGGTAGCATGGCAGCTCGGTAAATAAACATCCCTGTGTTTTATGGGGGTGGATTCTTAGATTATCGTTGTTGTGTTTTGGTTCGCGAATAGCCAGAGTTTTGGAAACTAACCTTAAACTTATATGGGTGTTTAAATTACTTTATTTATATGATGTGATTCCTTAAGTACTGTTATTTATTCCGGTTTGTGTTTAAGTTATCTGACCGTAAATTAAGTTATATCCTCCAGGTGGTAGAATATGAAATGTCCTAGGACATTTGTGATCGAACCAGGGAAATTATTACCTTTTGTGGACACGAGATTGTAAGTATGGAACAAAGGAGTATGGTAGACAACTATGAGTCGCCTCTAGAGAAACACATGGATTCTTTCAAAATTCCATAGATTTTTTCGTCGTATTGTATCCCTAATCCCGCATTGCCTCGTATACTTGTATGCTTCACAGATACCTTTCGTAGTTTTCCATTTGGATGACAATCAAGGAAAGACTTGTTAGGAAAAGAAATTAAAGGATTTTTAAAAGTATATTAATTGTTTCAATCTTAAGATAATCTTAACAAATGACATTTAAATGTTATAATTTATTTGCCGTAGAAGAGTGACTGTTAGAACCGAACTCCACTTTATCCCTTTCAGACGTGGACAAAAGCTTATATTAAATTCCATATCGATCCTGGTTCCTTAAGCTTGTGCCCTTTAAACGTTACAAAGCTACACAACGATTTAATTCAACTTCGAACATGTCATCACATCATATTTGACTGTAATCGATGTCTTTACCCGGAGATTAAACCATTTTAGTTTGTCACAATAACAAACCTAACTCGTAGAAAGTTTGAGCTGCGTTTTATTTTTTCTGTAGGTATTATATATTCTAATGCTTAAAGTGTTGCGCACACACGCGCAGATATGTATATATAAATATTAATATATCAGCAATGTACATATGTACTCGTATAAATTTTATAAAAAGTACATTAAAGTCGTATTTTATACATCTTTATCCATCTGCAGTATGACTACTACAATTTACTCTTCTCATATTTTTAAACCTGTACCAAATCTGTCCGATCTCGTTATAACCTTCGTTCACATTTCGTCTGAAAGGTTAGTCTGTGACTAATCGAGTTTACTACGTTTGATGATCTAATGGGGAATTGTAATTAATTGCCTGGCATTAACTTTTTTTATGAAAAAAAAAGTGATTAGTGTAACTCGTGGGAGATATATTTTTGATGTAAGGAGCTTCATCCAACCTTGAGTCCAAACCAGCCTGCTCTTGATGCACCCTACAGATCGACAGATAAGCAGTGGTACAAGGTAGGAAGTCGCTAAGCTTCGAAAGTTAACCTCATGGCATCCGTGCACTATGAGATGATACTCTACTTGCATGGACACATTTCCCTTTAAAAAAAACCTTGAATTATTATTTATTATTACATTTGCACAGTTGAAGAGTCAAAGTCAGCGGATTCCTTGTTGTTTTTCTAGAGTGCCGACGCATCGATGGCGTAACGAAATCCGGAATGGTAATAAATGGGATCCACTGATGATGAGGTGATCCTTCTATTCGTTAATCGATGCTACCTCTTCCTTGAATAATCCTATATCGTAACACCGTAGGAGCACTGATGAGAAAATTTCGCTTCACAGTTTGTATTCGATGTTCGCTCCACTTACCCCCACGAATGAGGCACGAAGTGTTGTTTGAGTTTAAGTGCAAACGTTGATATGAGTTATTTCAAAACTAACAACCACACGGATCATGGGTTCGATGCACACATAAAGTATTTAAATATGAACGTGTTCAATTCGGTGGCACTTTGCAATCCTCTTATGCTAAGAAAATTTTATGGTTAGTCTCTGCACATGCCACATTATACGCTTTTTGCTTTAAAAAAAATCGAATAAATTCTATGTTTCGCGCAAACGAATTTTTCCTTTCGACCTATATTCACTAATAAATTATCACTTGAAGCTTTAGTTTATAAATATTTTTTGTTTAGTATATAACTGATACATAAATTTCTGTTTATTGCGTTTATACTTCAATATTTTTGCAAATTTTTTCTTTACGATTTATGAGTGTTACGCATAGTAATTAATTTATCTTATGGTGCATCACATTCTCACGAGCTTAATTCAATAAATGGTTTTCTAAACTTTATGTCACGTATGATCCAACATTTAATGTGATAATCTTATTTTATTGCAACAAACATAGAACATCGTTCATTCACTGAACATCAACTATAAAATGTTTTTCTCAGTCACTTCCAAATCGTCCAGAAACTTTAGTTACCTATAAGGAAGCGAAGAAGCTTTAGCTGTGCTCAGTGCTTTTAAGGCGGAACAGCTTCTTTAAAAGCTTTTAAGACTCCAGGAGAATAACGAAAGATTTCCGATAACAACCCATTGAAGAATAACTATTGACAATTTTCAAGTTTCATTATAGTGTCTATAGAAAGTTTCGAGATTTTTAAAGAATAAAATCAAATAGATATAATGATGTTACACAATGTACAGATAATAAACTGTTTCTAGATTTTTTGGAGGCTCATCAGCTGATCAGCGATCGCCCATATAATTTCCATTTGGCTCATCTCACACGCCTCTAGGCTCAGCCTCTCAGTAGCAATGGGGAGGCATTGCCAGTCAGCCTGGATATCGCTAAGGTACGCGACCAGGTCTGGCACAGGACCTTTCTAACGAAGCTTCCATATAACGGTCGCCTTGAGAGGTTGTGCTATTGGATAACCAGCTTTTTGTCTCAGCGGCAAAAGTCGTTGTTGACGGTTGCTGTTCAGACTTTAATACATTTTTTATACTAATAACCGGCAAATATGTTGAGTTACCTAATAAAAACGGCCTATTAAAGATATTGGTCAAAACGAAGGTATCACTTACGCATTGCTACTAACGAAGAAAGAGATAAGTCTGCTCACTGACTGATTATTCAATATTGCAATTAACGCGCGATTAAGCATTTCGTGGTGGATTAAAGAAAGTGACAGAAAAAGTATCTGTAGAGCTAGGTGACAGAAAGTCAACGAAGACATAAACTACTAGATGAGATTGATAGGTCTAGGAAATAAAATTCTTTCTTCTCCCTCAACAAAGAGATCTTTTGTACTATGATGGTTCCAATCGGTTTTTTCTTTGGCAAAACAAACGCATGAATGGGGCACATTTTTTTAGCACCAAATATTTTTTGTATTTTATTGTATACTGGATTACGCATGAATTAATACCTTAAGGTTTAACAGTTTCACTTTTGTCGGATTTGGTTACATACGTTTTAATAAGAACCGTGTACTTACCTCAAATGGACAAAGTATTGCTATTTAACTACAGACTTTAAATAAGTCGCGATCGTTAACTGCAGAAGTGATGTTAAATGTGAAATTCTTATCGCAGGTCCCCGGTCCGTGTTATCCGGAAAACTCAAAAGCTCTCGAGAGTACGTCTAGGATAAGGCTTCAGAATAAAAGCACCTTCTGCAGGCCGATTTGTACGTGGCGGGAGTCTCTTATGTAATCTATTTTTTCTTAAAATATTTTAAAGTTTCTTTGAAGAACCTTAGGTGTTTTTAAAGCCCTATATGAATCAGCAAGTGAAGAAAATGTTTGTTAAGTAATCTCGACCTTTGTTATTTATAATTTATGCTGGCAGCCGCTTTTCTGTGGAAACTTTAAAGACAAGAAGACGCAACTAAAATAGACCCAAATAACTTCTATCGGCGATAAAGGTAGAAAAATATTGACTTTGATTTAGGCCATTGGTGGATTAATGACTTGTTTTAGTGAACTGTCACGGAGAAGTATATTATGGAGGATTAATTCATCATCCGTGATAAATTAGACAGGAGTTATTATGAGAGGCGAAGTAGATGCGAGAACTCAATATATGAATCTAGATCGACGTATGAGGTTTGCGGTGTGATGATGAATGTTAAGAAGTGTCGTGAGAAACTTTTGATGAGGAATTCATCAGAGCCCTCAGAAATACATTGACGACTCCATAGCCCAGATAGTATTAACCCTGCCTGTCGAGCGAGGGGTCCTGGGTTCGATTCCCAGCCGGGGCCTAAATTTGTGAGAGATAAATATTTGTTCCCGGGGTCATGGGTGTTTGTGACGTCATATTTGTGTATGTCCATGCCAGGGAATACTATTGCGGGGGTGTGAGTGTGTAAACGTTTATTTATTATTATATTATATTATTTATTAATCTGAAAACGTACTCAAATGTTTTGTTACAGTGCTATAAGTTGGGTTAGGTTCTTGTCACTGATCATTTATCAGGTTACATACTTAGTAAAAAATAATGATAATAAAAGTAAAAAAGTTAAAAAAAAACTAAGTGTACGGTGGTGAGCAGCGACGAAAACAATTAAGACAACATCAAATCCAACGATTCAAGAACAAATATTTATCTGCAAACAAGCCCTTTCATTGACACGATGCATGTACGTGCATGGTCATGGTGAAGAAACATGGTGATCCTTCTTCATACGAACGCTACAAAGGCTGTACCGCCACGTCTAAACATAATTTGGTAACCAATTTTTTATGAGGTTCCAACAAGCATATTACATTGTAATAAGACGGCCAAAGTTAATTTGAGAAGCATCGCCTATAAATTAGCGAGGACGGCCAAACGACGGGTCGTCAATTTGCATAATGGCCCGCCATCTGTAATCATTCTGACTGTATTAAAATTTATTGACCGTTTGGATACTTAAGGAAAAATGGTTGTTTTAAGAGATTTTTGTAAGTTCCGTTGCGATCTCCCCAAATTTATGAGCGCGTTTAAAATCACTTCACATTATATTTCATACGGTTCCTGCTAATTGTGTGTTTTAGTGATTCACGAGAAAAGTGTAATAAGTTTATTAGGCGAACATAAAAAATATATAACACACTTGATAACGACGCGTGTCCATTACTTCGAGGTCGATTATGACTTATTCGATATCACAAGCATTGTTTTACCTGAAGCGAACAGATGAAAGGTGATTATTAGTTGATTATAAGTAGCTCAATACAGTCCTCCGTAGCTTTTCAGGATAGAAGGGTGTGTTCACAGTCAAGTGTGTACAAGTCAGCGTTGTAGATCTTAAGCCGTTGCAACATCGTAGAACACAGTATCGTAGTCCAGCTTTGGGATGTTGTTGTGATATCGATTCAACGTCATTTTGTTGATTTTTAAATTATAAATCGTTGCTTCGGAAGGATTTTTTTGCATTGTGTTGGATTAATTTTACACTTCATACAGCAAGAAGTACCGTAAGATCTACAGGAATAATGTTATTGAGTACATTTTCTCTTTTCACTCATCTCTGAGCAGTGTTGTGAAATTTTTAATGGATAATATTTCCGTTGACTCATTAAATTTATTTTTTTTAATAAAAAAAAATTTCATTAAAAAGTTGAATTAAATTTTCTGTGGAAACATATTCCATTGGAAAATTGAATTCAATGATCAATGAAAAAATTTTCCATTAAAAATCGAAATTTATTGG
>DWPT01002537.1:0-16010 GCA_018251895.1 Agathymus mariae mariae | reverse complement strand
CTGTGAGGCTCAATATTTAAGTTTAGACATTTATCGCGTTATTATATCTTATGATATTAACATTACATACATTAAAACGGTTGTTTAACTAAGGAGAAATAAATAAAAGAATGTAAATAACTGTGTTGTGAATAAACCGCAAAATGTCAAAATATGAGGAATTAAATTCTCACGACTCACTGATCAGATGTATTTCTGTTCAGTAGCTACTGAGCCAATTGTATGTGAATATCATTAATGTTATTTGAATGCTGGTAATGTCTTTGTGCAACAAATATAGTGTTGAACTGCGAGCTGGAGGCTATCTTTGGTTGTTCAAGACTATTAAACTACTAAAGTATAGTAGGGTGATGGGAATATATACATTCCATTGTATTTTAACCAAATTAGTAGGTATTTCATAAATACACTGCTACAACTTCTTTAAAACCCTCCACATTTATTATAGTAAAATTAGATTTAAAAAAAACTATTTTAGAAAAAATATATGCAATATAATTGCAGTATTGGATATTGCGTTGAAACATTAAAATTGTATCATTGGTCTCAGGTATTGCGTTATCTGACTGAGATTCTTAATTGTATGTAAATTCTTCATAGCCTTATTTTTCGCTTATATTAAATAGTTTTCCATGGCTAGCTCAGTTAACACGAACATGTCTAAGGTCAAGAATGATATAGAAATAAATAAATATGAGTTTGTTTGGCTCTGGATCGTAAGACTATGCTTAGAAACGTGGTTTAGAATTAAATATTGTATATCCATGCAATCCACAGCTTAATCCGTCACTAACTTCTAAGATATATTATGTTGTTATAAGATCGGTGGTCCTAAAAAACTTTTTATGTTACCATTACATTTGTGGCATTGCCAGACTATCCTTGGTCATCGTCGTCCAGTCTTGTTTGGAAACTCAAGGGAAAACATGAGGTCAAATTCTTTACTTATGTGCCCCATATTCCCACGGGCCAGGTATTAAATATAATACGTAAACTGATAATACTGTTACATTGTCTGAATATGAAGCGATCAAGAAATACATATAAATCTAGGATTATACAAGTCGGAATTCCATTTAGTATTTAGCAATATGTATAAGAGTGGGCTACCTTGGAGCGATGCTATTAGGGTCATGTTCCCCCGTACCCTCGTGCACCCTCAGTGTCGGTAGGACGCAACATAATCCTCTTTGTTATTTCTGGGGCTAAACTTGAAGCGCTCACATGCGACCAAATGAACATATATTTTTGACATTGAAAATATCTTTTCGTTCGCTCCAGTGTAGGCTCCGATTTAACGACCGGGTTAAGGGTTTGCCCTGGAGCCTAACCTTTTTGAAAAAAGGTAAATAATTACGTTAATCTAAGAATAAAATAAATTATCATTCATCATTGTAGTTTTATTTTGTAACCTTTAAATACACCCCTTAATAAATACAAACACATGGATTTGTAGTGAAGCACTAAAAAATTTGAAAAAAAAACCCTAGAAGATATTCGGTAAATTGTGGTAAAATTGCATTAAAATTTGTTACATAGCTTAATCGAACGTACGAACATACAGAAGCACGGGGAAACTAAATGGAACTTAGTAATTTCTGCTATCCTAATCGGAAGAATTAGCGTGTTACCGATTGTTTATTAATTTCTCAGGAGAGCGAACAGAAATATCAGGCAGGTGTGTCTCCCCCAAGTCACTGTCTGGGTGCGAATCTTGTACGTTTTGATTACAGCTGCTATATCAAATGATGCCTGTGGTTCTTACATAATGTTTTTTTTTTTATATAACTAGTCGACAAACGAGCCGACGAGCCTCGTGATGGTAAATGGTTTCTGTCCACAATAGACTTCATTAACACCAAAGGCATTAATAAAGTGTTGCAGACTGCAATAAAAAACGACTGATCAATTATTACCGGCATTATTACCTGCTCTTTAACATTTCGACCGAAGACTTTGAAACATTTCACGGTCGATTTTATAAGGTGGGTGGTTACTAGCCAGTCGGTCAAATACCCTACCACCATGCAGGAACCGTCGGAATCAAGCCGGTTGGTACAGAGCCCAGCAACCGCTAACAGGATGGACCAAACACTATAATATTATTTACGTAAATAAAAAAAATGTGCATCCATATGACAATGTAATTGTATTCTTGTCTTTTTCTTATTTTACTATTTGCTAATAACACAAATATTAACAATGAATACGTGTTGACAATATCACAGCCAGATTAATATTTTGTAACTTCAGCGGCATACATTTCCTAGCGCAGTAAACAATTTCCATTTGTAAACAATTAAGATATGTTTAGTTTTAATAAGGGCACGATATCGTTAATTAACTGTCCAATGTTTCCATTAATTGTAATGCGTGCGCGATCACATTTGTGCATCACTTTGAACCTTACCGTGTTTGTTAAAGGGAGCGCGATATAAATTGTTATTGGTAGGGCTTCTGCATTCGGTCTTTATCCAAACAAATACCATGTTTTGATATCTTATTATCTGACGTGGATTATCCAGCGTCTCGTCGATATAACGTATTTAAGTTAAACAGCATGTTATAAATGTTATGTTGAGTGTGCAGTCAGCTTGTAGATTCACTAGAACTAAAGCTTGCTGAATTAATGGTCCCAAATTAGATTCTTAACTGACACAAATGCTTGTAAATCTGATAAATCTTTCTGCAAACCTTAAGCTATCATGCCATTGTCTTTTTATAATTTTCTAGAGAGACTTTTTTCTCATGAAAAATACAAAGTTCCAGATTTCCAACGGATCTCAAGGCTGTTTGTTAAATTTCCATGTACGGCGTTGAGTGCGTACGATATTGCGACATACCATTATTGACTTACCTTACTAAACCAAAGCATTTCTTTTTAATTGTAACCTTGTACTACAGGTATTATGAACAATCAATTACTGTATTATTAGCGTCGTATCGGCTTAAGCTGATTCCGTGTCATCTTTACCTATCAGTCATAACTCTAACTTGGCTATAGTCATAAAACATATAGAGTATATAAGTGGTGTCCATTTCAGGGTTTCGTGCCGGGCATGTTCGGTGTGTCTCACGGCGCGCTGCAGTTCATGACGTACGAGGAGATGAAGAACCGATACAACCAGTACCGGAATCTGCCCATCGATATCAAGCTGGTCAGTGGGTCCTTAAGTAATGTGTTACTACGATTTTTAGCTGCTGCAGCTCGCTAGCTGCTGAAAATGCTTCATCTATCCTTGAGCCTTATTCGACAGCCCATTCTTTTAGTCGTAAATTTGGACGACGGCGGAGGCAATGTGTCAGATTCCTTCCGATGCTAAAAAGACAGTGAACCGACTTATACAAATCAATCATCAAATAATTTTAACGTGAGTAAGTTACCAAGTGGATCTCTTGATTTCTTCATGACCAGAAACCCGTCGGTAGCTTCCCCCTTCTGTTATAGATGGGCATTAAGACAGGATACCTTCGACATGATTTCCACCTATTCAAAAAAAAAAAACAAATCTTCACATGCTACCTTATCGTACCTTAACGCTCACACCTTGTGACTTGCAGACATCAGTGGAGTATTTGACGTTTGCGGCGGTGTCGAAGCTGATCGCCGCCGGCGCCACCTACCCCTACCAGGTGGTGAGAGCGAGACTCCAAGACCAACACCGCACGTACAACGGCGCGTGGCACTGCGTCACTGACACCTGGAGGTACGAACGTATCCGTGGCTTCTACAAGGGCCTCACGCCGTATCTCCTACATGTAACGCCCAACATATGCCTCGTTATGCTCATATGGGAAAAGTTCACTAATAACGATTAATACTTTAACAATAAGTACAACACCGAATACGTTTTGAACGACGCGTGCGATGATATCAATCAATATTTTTAAGTCCGTCGAACGCTTCGGTCGAAATTTTTGTCAGTTCCGATGTGAGAATAGGTATATAGGGAGATGGATAGCAAAATTTTTTCAATAGTTGCCCGATTGCGGGCTCATTGATAGTTAATGCGATGCAAGACTTAGGTTTTCGATCATTTATTTACCTACCAATAGCGAGTTATGTAATATCTGATGGGAAACTCGTACACCACTATCGAATTAATATATGTAATTGTAATTTTGTTATATGTTAATTATAACATCGTTAAAACTGTATTAGTGTTGGGAAGTTTTTTTTTAATTTGACATGTCATTTTATTAATCTGTTTTTTGCTAATTTGACATCTGCCAGTCACAGGATGTATATGGGCATGTTACGACATGACATTTGGATAAGGTAAGCGCTTAGATTTATAAGTATGGAAGTGGAACGTAGAAAAATATGAATTGGAACATAATTTAAGCTTGTACAAAGACAACCTGTATGTAGAACATATCCTTCAATTTGTCAGCTAGTTTCTACAATATAGCAAAATTAAAAAGTCACACCACTGTCATTGTAATCGATACCGAATGAGCTGAGCGGGTAATTCTGATGTACTTTCAATTTTGCTACATTGTACTTCAGTTCAGACCAACGCGGATTTTGATCTCCGTTTTGACATTGTAACTGTGGATACTTGACAATGTGGACAAACAGACCATACACGGCTAGCTCGTTCTTTCTAACGGCATTTCTGTGTGAGTGAACAGGATAGATATGTGTCACGACCGTTGTTTTTGTACGTTCTATTTATTCTCTTCACACTCGTAAATCTATGGTCGAGCGTAAGTTAGGTCAGTTATGTTTTTTCGTTATTTATTTATTTTATTGTAGTTTAATTTACTGTGTAGCGAAAGTGCATTTTATCGATTGTGAAAGTTTCAATCTCATTTTTTGTACAAGAAAATATTTTAATGTAACCTTTTTTAGACAACGGTAACGGCTTTATGATGTTTGTTTTGTATAAGTATTCAGTGATTTAATGGTTTGTAATAACACACTGTTTGGTACTTTAACAATATCTACAGGTATTGGACAGGTTGTGTTAAGATTCGTGTAATAATAACTTTGTTAGAAATCATGATAGGAACGTCCCAAGTAAAAGTAAGAAAAAAATTGTATTGTCGTTATTTTATTACGATTGGTTTGTGTATTTTTTTTTTAATTAGCATTGAATTTCCTGTATGTATGGCCTGTCTCACGAAATATGTTGTGTTTTTATTGAAATAATATTATTTGTACTAACGCCATATTTGTAATCTCTTGTAAATAGTAGTGTTAATTTTCCCATCAGATTTAAATAGATGGCTGGCGACACGCGCAACGTTGATGTCGTCATGTGTAGCACAATTTAGTTTTTAATTAAATAAATATGTGATAATAGTACTTAGACCGTTCGGAATCGACATCCGATACCTATGTTGATGTATAAAAGACAATTTCCACGACAACGTTACATGTGTGGTGAGACGACGTTGGGTCCTCTACATGAGGTAGACACGTTTCGGCTTGCTTTTGAAGTTCGAATTTTAAAATTATTCAAAATTCGAACATTAGTTCCATTTTGAATTTTCAAATAAATCTATCAATTGATATGTCGTGACGCAAGTTTGAAGCATTTCTATCTTTCGCGGCTTAATATAAACAATAGTGCTCGCCGATTGAGGTATTCGAATTAACTATACAATTTATTAAACTGTTCTATAGGTTTGAACTAACCATGTTTAGTAATATTGTAACTGGAGTCGGGGATTTATCAAATATGAATCCATTGTGTATACGGACTTTATTTTTGAAAATTTTTCGATTTTCTTTACGATATTATTAAGCATATGTTCAATCACCCCCTTTCCTATGTCTTTCTTAGTTCAATCTATATTGTGTGTAGAGTTTCATTAAAAAAAAAAGTCCAATCCTGAATCAAAATTATACAGATATTAATTTTGGTATCGAGGATCGGTTCATGCATATTCAGTAGGTGACTTGTTGTACATCTTAGTGCTCAAGTAATACTGTAGAAAATCATCTGTAGCTTTGTGAAATCTTGTTTTAATGAATATTACTCTGTTTTAAATTAAATAATTAGAAATTTAAATATCATAGTAACAAACTCCAGTTTGTTGATAAGCAGGCGACAAAGTAAATGATCTTGGATAAGTTGGCACGGACAGTTTTTCTAAACTGAACTTTGTTTGTTGTGTAATTGGTTTGACATGTGCTTGAAAAGCAAAACTTGGAGCTAAAGACATGTGTGAATCGAAGAGTAAAACAAACCAAATCATATGTGATGATGAAATATAAAAGCGAACTGTTGGTAGTTTTACCGCAAGTGTTTTTAGTGTGGATATGTCTTGTTCGGTGGCTGGCCACAACATTATAATTGAGACGTATATATTTTTATATAATCGCTAAGTTTCAACTGTTTCGAATCGCCTCTTCAATTTGTGTAATCAATAAATGATAGCAAATTGGAACCGGCCTCTTATTTTAACATGCCATGGTAATGGGTGGTGGAACCGGGCGGTTCGCCGGGGGACTATGCCTATTAATTGTCCCGAGAATCAAGCTGCTTCCAGCCGTCGGGGTCACACGAACGAGTCTTTGAATGTGGCCTTCAAGGGTGGCTGTGATATTTGGCTATGGCAGTATTCAAATAGAAGCGGAGTCCTGATTGACTGGATTCGTTCGTCCAGGTCGTAGGTTGTAATGTTCCAATAATACCTGGTATGGTAGACTGTGGGTCAGTTTGTTACTAAATTCATATATTTTATCAATGAAGAATCAACAAACGTCGTAAAAATGAATATTTTCATCTTTATTTTAATTACTGTATATATATATCCTTCATAATGACATATTAAAGTATTGGGTAAGTATAATCAGTTGCTTTCGGTGATGTTAAACATGGCTTAAACATTGTTTCCAGGCATGAGGGGTGGCGTGGTTTTTACAAGGGGCTGAAGCCGAACCTGGTGCGCGTGGTCCCGGCCACCATGCTCACGTTCCTAACTTACGAGAACGTGTCGCACTACATGTTGAGCCGCGCCCGGGACTTACAGCTCGCTAACTAGCGGACGCGTCACGTGAACACGCTCGTGTGCGGTCGGACACGAGCACGAACTAGGAGACGCAGTTGCTAACACTTGCGGGTAGTTGACTACAGGACTCGTCGCTTGGCCCGTTACGCGCCGGTGGCGTCTTTGTAGTTGGTAGCTTTACAGCTTGTGTCAACTTACTGTCGAGGAGCCTGACTTCGGAGGCTTCCAACTTCTCGTTGCGTTTCTGAACAGTTGGTAATGTCTGCTTGTCGAGTTCGAATCCGGTCGGAAGAAACACGACACGGATGTATATTTCCATGTATGAGCCGATATCACGATGACTACGTGATTGTAAGTGGTGACCGTCCCTCATGCAAAGGTATCATCGACTCATCACCGCGCGGTCAAGATGAATACGGGTGATCTGCTTGTTACTGGCTCTGGCACTGCACCTAAATATTTAAGAATCATTTCACGGTTGATTTTAAAAGGAAGGTAGTATCTAGCATGGTCGGCACGATAACTGTGTGCGTCTATATTTTTCTCGTTTGTGGGTATGTGTGTTTTTTTTTATTATAATAAACATTATTCAGTTGCAGTGGTGTTTCTATAGATTAGGCGTCATTTCAAAGTGTGCATCCCTAGTTCAACATAATTTCAAAGTGTGCGTCCCTATTTTATCATAATTTCAAAGTGTGTAAGCTGCAGCCAGCCGCTCGCATATATACTGGTTTTCTACGTGTCCCGCTTCGTACGAGATGGAAAGTGAATGTCAGAATAATCCAAATTACGCACAATAAAAGTGACTACATGCGTACATACCGACCGAACGCACTCGCATGGGAACATTACTTCAGCGATTTGGGTGCCATAAATGATTTCGCGTTTTATGTCTGATGTGGTTTTTAGCAGAAATCGACAAAAAATCCTAATAACGAGAGATCGGGGCGTGATAGAATAGAAGTTGAAGCGTTTTGAATTGTATGTTGTACGCAAGGAGTATCCAATATGAGTGTTCACAACGAAACGACAATATATTTGCCGTAACGTTTCCCTGTATTAAATAAAATGAGCGGCAAAATAAAACTTGCATTTTAGAAATTTACTTATTCATTGGAACATATGTAAAAACTGTGTTGTCATAATTCGTTCTTTAAATTGCCACTGACTAAAAAATAGATTTTACGTTATGTTATCAGGTATGTATAACGTTTTATTTTTAGATAAGTAGGTGCGAATGATTTTAAATTAGATATCTGTATTTTGTCGCAAAGTGAGATTGGGATCGCGTGATGGGCTGTAAAGCGATTGCCACAGAACTCTGCGTAGACAATTCTAAAACACATTAATTGAACATGTGTTTTTTACACAAAAAAAAAAATTGAGGGATTACCACTTAGTAATGTCAAATTGTGGTGCGGCGTGTGTGAATAAAACAATTTATTTAAAATTAGATGTAACTTGCCAATCGACCGAGTCGGTTCGTATAGGCTGTGTGTTATTAATTCTTCAAAGTGATAATGCTTTTTTTTGACCCTCGATAAAGACTTCAATGGGACGAAGAATCGCGATTAAGGCGTATAAGCAAACTGTGGAAGGAGCTTTTTTTCGATCCTCGATAAAGACTTCGGATGTCTTCCCAGAGCCCTATGGCATGGAGTTCTAAAAGATAGGCGATAATAGAGCCATGCTTCTGAGCCGGCGGTGCACTTGCGACGGGAACCAGTTCACATCAGGTGGTCCGTGAGCGTGACGGTTGAACGGTGTGATCCAGCTGCACTGGACTCGTATACTGTATCTGAAATTATAAGGTAATTGTCTGGTATGTGTTGCCAGCGAAACAATCCAGCGTCACAAGTCCAACGTCAGGATACTTTCTGTGGAGTAGTTTGATTGGCATTTAAAACCATGTAAATACGTTGAGAGAACAAAAGCCCCCTGCTTTTGTTATTAACTTAATTAATTATTATACTGCTTTTGTTATTAACTTAATTAATTTTTATTTTTAACTTGGGTTATTGTTGAAAGCGAAATAGGGTTGAAGTGACAACGAAAACGAAATAATTGTTACGATCGTTGGGCAAGCTCTTGAACTCCGACCATGCGTTGATGGAACGATAGGACGCCGACAAACAACACCGATTTCGGCTGGACGGACGATGCTTGGAACTATTACGACTAACTGCCAGAGAATACATGCAAATGGATGTCGATCAATTTTTTAAGTTCCTTAATTGCATTATACGAATTCACACGTAAATAAGGAGATAAGGTTTCATTTGTTTTACGGAAAGACTTGAGTAGATAGGATTATAATTTTTTGTGGCTTATATGAGTTTTGTTAACAGGTTAATAGAGAATTAGGAACCTACGTGATTAAGAGTTAATAACCTTGCTTAGTTTTGTTTGACCTGACGTTACCCTCGGTATACCACAGGTAATAGTTCCTAGAATGAAGGCTATATGTTATTCCTTATTATAAAGATGCATGTTTTTTTTTTGTTTTTGTTAGTTATAAGTTTGATTAAGCTATAAGAAATATTATTATCTTTTGTTTTGATACAACATGACGAACAAATGCACAATTTTTGTTTCCTTTATTGAGCCGATTTGTACACTGAGTATTAAACATTAGGTGGAATATTTCTTACACAGACCTTTAGAGATACTTCTTATTTCTCTTCATCAAAAAAAGAATAGCTTTAATGCTATCCACCGTATGAAATACTAGTTAATGATAACTGTACTTACTGGCTCTGTTCAGGTAATGAAGCACTTTTTAGGGGCATTTTAAATCGCGGGGACTGCCACCGACACAAACGAATGTTTGTAGATTTCGACTTATAAATATATAAACTAATTCATCTAGTAAATTTTTGAGAAAATAAGTATTATAATTTTAACTATCAATGCTTTATCTTCCAGTAGATATATCTATTAATATATTATAATTGATAAAAAGTATTGAACCGTATTCAAAACAAAGTGAATGGTGAACAAATCCCAAGTAAACAGGATATCTATACTTCACTATGAAATATATTTTCCGCCGATTATAGAAATTGCGAATCACAATTTTTTTATAATAAGTTTTTTTTTAGGTGGAATCTATTGTATGTGAGATGTGATTGATTCATGAATGTTATGTATTTTAATAAATATATAAAAAGCATGTCTACTTGTTTTATTTATTTCATATAAATCATCTTTACAACACACATCCCACTATTGGGGGCGGGCCTCCTCGCATAAGCAATGACGGCCTAGTGGTTTGGTTTTGTTTATTAATTACCTGTAACATAAATAAATATATAGTTTTATGTCAGGACCGAACGTCCACCACGCATCTGTGTTACAATCAAAGTGTTAGTCTTGTTCATTTTATTCCATTCATCCTCCAGAGCACATTTTCCCAGCTATGTTTGAACAGGTTCAAGTCAGGTGAGCGTGCCAGCCAGGTAAGGAAGCTTTGCTCTCTTAGTGTTCGTAACTATCCATGTTCTTGGAAGTTATTTAAACTACGATTGCTGAGTGCCAACACTAAATAATTGTCGTGGTTACTCGATTGCAATGTTCGTCAGCGTCTTGTGAATATGAATGACACCGGTCCAGTCTGCTGATAACGTAATAAGCAAAGATTTTAAAATTTATTAAGTTTGTGTCACTTCTCCGTAATAATTTTCGACTGAAATTACAAAGAGGTATTCGATATTGAGCTACCCGGATATATGAGATTTTAAATTTCACAGAACAGTCGATATATGATATTTACCAATGCATCAAAATTTCTTTTCATTAAAAAATTAGATATGTTAATAGTTGTTTGTAATTATCATTAATTTGAATTTGAATTGGATTAAAACCATATTCTCTATGTCGCCAAAAGTAGACAAGCTTTTATTTTTTGATGATTATTCTTGCCAATTAGTAACGTACCTTAAATAATAATATTAATCATACGGGAGATTTAATATATTACAAAGTTTGAAGTACCTTATTGGAGCTGGACTTACCCCGGCTGCTGGCTCCAGACTTGCCCTCCAATTCCTCGTTCCTCGTTAAAACATTTAAATTCCGATTACGAGGCTTTAGAGTCCCGTATCGTTATTTTGCCTCACGACATCCCCGTGCTGTGAGTGGTTAATTTACGCGCTTGCTGCTGTATCATACCACGCTGGCCAAGTGCAGATTGGCTGACTTCGTACCTTTGATCGAGTTTTAATGCGTAATACATGCACGTAGTTTGAAAAATTGGAAACGCGTGCAAAATTAGAACTCGAGTGTTTCGTGCGGGAGGCCCACATTAGCACCACTAGGCTACCGAACACGTTGTTTACACTTACAATAACACTTACATCTTGTTATTGACATCAGATGCAACCGATATGTGATATGAAAAGAAATTTATTAAAGTTACTTTTACAAATACGTTTTGAAAACCAAACTACTATTAGATAACATTAAATTATTAAAAAATATCAATATTAATTTTTATTATATTAAATTATTTTTTATCATATTAATGTAGTTGGACCAAGGGTACACGATGGTATTCCACAATCTTAATAGAATAATTCGATATGGATACAACCCAGATAAACTATATAAGGAAATAAATGTAATTGAGACATAAATTTTCATTTTTGTTGTTAATTAGCGTTTCGTTGAATTTTATTATAATTCGAGATATCATATAAAATACGTACATGTAGGAGAGGATAAGAGAGATATTAGATAAATTTATGCGACGATTTGCATGAAAAACAAATACAAATATCCATATCGTCGTATCCATATCTAGTGCATGTGACATATGTGTCGCGGCGCGGTTCGCGGCAGTTGCCGCGCGGGAAACTGAGATGTTGACGCCAGAAAGTAGACGCTACTTAAAATACGATCCGGGTTCCAAAACTACGCTACTAATAATATTAATAGTTTTGAAATGGTAAGTACAATCTATTTTATTAACTCTAACATATATACAGTACGTAGAAAAGTCAATGGGAGACGTGCTTTAATGAGTTTCTTTCAAACACCTGTTTGTCTTTCATGAATGTACCGTCTTTAATGTTTTGTGGCATTGAGAAATAACTGTTTCAGTTTTAGTTTTGAGGTTATGTTTACGTAAAATATTGTGTTTATACCTGTGTAATAAGTAGAAAGGAAATGTTTTTTTAAGAACGAGTAAGATTGTATGCTACGCTGTTATTATTATATCTATTCAAAAGTTATTAGTCACAGCCTATCAATATCAATTTTATCTTATACCTTGTATTTTGTATGATAAAAACAGCCACAAAATTAACATATCAATAGATAAGTTGGTCTGTAAAGATAACGTAATATTTATTTATTTATTGTTTGCATATTTCTTAGGTAGTATGTATCTACTAGGTATTCAATTATATTATATAAGGTAACTCGGCCATCTCTTGAGTGCTAGTAGTAGCTAGTAGATTACTAAACACAGGAAGGCCTTGAAAGTGTTCGGTTTTTATTTGATTACCTAGTATATTCATTATTTAATTCACTCTGCATCTATGTGTGCATATATCATATATGTGTTTTTTCCAGTCAGCTATTATTACTAGGCTATCCTCAAAATCATACTGTGGTTGAACTGTTCTATAGAACAGTAAGTCCGCAAACTTTTTGTGTTCAAGGTACATCTATATAATCACGAAATTTTGGAGGTACACCATAAACTAAAAATAATATATTAATTAGATTTTTTTTTATTAATCAACAAATTTAAACTTAAAACTATAGTGAATAAAGCATTTAATGTGAAGCATGAGAACTTTTTAGTAAATCAAATGAGGTAGAAATTCGGAGTATTCGTTGACCGGGCTTCTCTCACATCTTCGTCGATCGTCCTTAGACGTTCTCTGTTTTTGGTTTTTATTGTGGTAAGAGTTAAAAAGCCTAATTCACATAAATAGGTAATTACAAATGGCAAAAGTATTGCTTCTTGCACAACTTTGCAGACGGGTATGTTTAAAGTTACAGCAAGAGAGTGCAGCTTTTCAGATTTAACCAACATTTTAGCGAGCACGTAACTTGCTTTTTGTGATTTATATGAGGTTTTAAAAGACGAACTCATGAGACTTGCTTGCTTCTTTGATTGGTCCTTCAGACGTTGAAAATACGCTTTTTTCTTTTTGAACTACTTGATGGGCGCTTAGTGGTTAAATGTCGTATTAATTTACTAATTACCATTTAGTTATTACCCAAAGTTTCTCCACAAACAAGACATTTTGGGGTTGGACAAGATTCGTCTCCTTAAAAAAACAAAACCATAACTTATATAGCTTTCATCACATTTTCGGTAAAGAATCTTCTCCTTTTTTTTGTTGACTGTTTCTCCTTCATTACTTTCACTTGAAAAATTTACAGTACGCTTAACAAATTTATCCATTATAATATTTATTTAGCACTAAGGATAATTAATTAATTATGTATGTTCACTGCGACAAAATAAGCGGCCACAACAAGCTTTTCGTTTACAAAAAAGTGCGGTGAAGTTAAACGGCACAGTGATCTATGAGAATATGAACGGTCAGAATAAACGCCGGGATTGGCAACACAACAACAAAAAATGAGGGGGCAACACCTGCTTGCCACGAGTGCAATACTTTTGCGGGGTCTGTCGCTTGGAGTCCACAATGCCATTACCTAACGGCAAGTATAAGAAGGGAGCGAATGAGCGTGATAAATGCCATGCTCAGTAATGTGGCATTCTGGAAGGCCGTGGCGTTCTTCTACGAAAAAGTAATCTCGCTTATGCCGCTGCTGACTCACTTCACATACAAAGACCTGGTGGCAAGAGAAGGTGCTTTGCACATGTTTCCCAGTAAAAATAGTTGTGTACAATGGCGGCAAAATACACATTATTTGGCTTACTATCGGAATGCCACTGTAGTATGTAAAAGCGTTTCTGTGGCACCCCACTAAAATGAGGCCGGAGTGCTGAGTTTTTTGTGAGATGCCTGTTGTGATTTAGCCAGCAATATCCAATAAGTAGCTTGGTTAAGATTCGTAAATGATTTGGAGACCGGTTGCGCATGCGAGTTGTGTATTTCTAGGAATAATCAATTAGAAGGACCTTGTTTTTCTGAGTCCGGGCCCTGGTTGAAATTTAGGTTCCATGGTTGGCACCTCAGCTCCCTACTTGTCAGTTCGTTTGCTCTTTCGTTACCGCGTATAGCACCTTCATTGTCAGACACGCAGCACAGGGTAAACATGTTCGTTGATTGCCTGATTACCTTCGAGCATACGCTTCGAATTTACTTCTTGTAACAGATAGTACACCTAAAATAATGGGTACTCATATTAAACTACGGACGTTATGGATATGAAATTTCAGACCTGGATTTGGATACGGATATATGAATAATATTTTACCGGTTTCGGTTACGGTTATGAATATGAATACCGAATAATTTCGAATATGGATGTTAGATGACTTGCAACTTGGAAAAATAATATAATATATTAGCAAAGTTTGACTATATTTCTAGGTATTATGTAATATTATAATCACGTTTAATCGTATCGGCGGGCGAAAACCATATCATGTTTTATGTAGACTCTGCTCCTATCCGAAATTATCCGAAATTTCGGATATCTGATAGTTTGGGTTACGGTTACAAAGCTCCACAACATCCCCGTTTTAAACTACTTATTTTAAAATCATGTCCTGCAGTTTTTGAGACAGACAGAGCCTTAGTTTGTGATATATTTTGATGATAGTGTTTCCGTCTATTAATAAATTGATTTCCATAATTTATGATTTAAACTTCAGCACATGCTTTAACCTCCTTAAAAAGTTAAGATATTGTGTAATATGTTAAGTAGTCCATGGGATTAATTATTCCTCCTACGATTTAAAAATCCAGCATTTTTATGACGCTCGATCTGAAATCTTCTCTTCTTAACCCGTCCGTCCCCCCAGGTTGACCTCGGAGTCAACCTGATGAACGTCTTCACGAACCTCGTAACTATCTCAGTTATGCAAAGAACCCTGCTCGGTTCGTAACATTCAAATTATTTATTACGGTCAATCTAACTACATTAAATGCCTTAACACGATGAATTTTAAAATGTTATTTTGATTTTAACCGCAATAAATAGTTAAATCGATAAATAATACCTCCACTATAAAATATCAATAAGTTGCGCTGCAGTTGCTCATTGAGAGAATCCTACATTTAGTTTTAGATATCTTCAAGAATACAAATATCTGATGTAATGAAATGTCAGTATTACTTACCACAACAACAACTTCGTATCGCCCCAACGTGGCTTAGACTTGTAACACATGGGTGGACGAAAATTTATATATATTATGTAAATTTGTATGTATATTAAAGACCACCGTGTGGAACGTGTCAACGCCATCGCAGTCAGAACTTCAGAAACAGCCGGTTTTTCGCTGCAATGTATGACGGTAATTTGATTTTAAAAGGTTACGCCGTAGCAATCTCGTAGAGTTGCATACATGTGTACGAATGAATTGCTGCGTTTCAAATTGAACGTTGTTAATAGATGTATGATGTACGACATATGACTTTAAATTACTTCTCAATTTACTTGCTCTAGTATCACGAATAAAACATGCGCGTGCGACTACAAACCTCTCTTTTAAAGTTATAAACACGCATGTCAATTTTGCGTCACTTGCAACATTTAACAGAATATCGGTGAATGATCTGAACATCCAATTAATTCCACAAACAAACGTTTATTCTTAGTGTCCATTATCAGTATGAGAGGGCAAATGACTACGTTTAACTGCGCGATAACAATTATTTTACTCCTGCTTATTGTTAGAACAGTACGCGCTTTGCGCAAGTTGTAGCGTCCAGAAATCTTATCAATGTGGTTCCGAAGTTTGTATTTTAAATCAGTAACATCGTAGACATTGCACATTGATTTAATAATAACTTTACTTATTCAGTAATCGTACAAAATATATATAATCGGTGTTACCTTAGTGCGACATGCGAAGATACCCAGGAGCATTCGTTTTGTGTTCTCTTTTAAAC
>DWPT01002536.1:0-16011 GCA_018251895.1 Agathymus mariae mariae | reverse complement strand
TCGCCTTTTACGACATCCCAGGAAGAACGGGAGTGGTGCTATTCTACAAAGTGAATCCGGACACCACACGGACAAATATCAAATATTTAAATAATGAGAAATACACTCAAATATCGGTAAAACACTATGCCCTACTATCATTATAGTTAATTTGAATATACTCATACAAAACTAGTTAGATCAGAAACGGTATAGCGAGATAGGTTCTCTCATTCCGTGGCCTGTAGTATCTAAGATTGAAGAACTTTTAAGGTTGTTCTGTAGTCAACCTTTTGGGTTCAATAGTTTAAGAAAAAGATAGGAGGCAAATTATGATGATAAAGACTGTTTTAACATGTTTTAAAATGGGTATTTTTAAAATAGTAATAAATATTTATGTTATCCCATATGCATTTGATGTCTCACATAATGTACTTGAGAGAAGTTGTTTTATTATTGTTATTTACTAAACAAAATTAACCTTTACAGTATACGACAGGTATTGAGTCACCACGCTCACATAGGTGTGAACCAAGTCTTCAGTTTTTATGTTTAAGAAATTCTGTAAAAATCGAAAAAATTCAATAGAATAGAGAACCCAAAAAATAATAACAGGAGTTCGCTAACAGAAATTAAGATATCAGTACTGTATAGAATATATTTTTATGATAATTTGCTTTTAAAGTTACAGTACCCTGTGAGTAGTACGCCCGCGATGATTCACACTTCGTGCAAGTTCGCTCGCATTAAAAATAAAGTAAAAATATGTGGGAGTTTCCACTGAAATATTCATTACGGTTCACACATAAATTTTCATCCTCATTATTTTGTATTTCTTTTATTTAGAAATTGCTTTATCACAATACGGAATATCTTACAAAGATACTCCATCATATAAAAGATATCGTGGAGTCACGTAGAGATAGGATATAGAAACAACAAAGCTCAAATTTCAAGAGAACCGAACATTTGTATTCGCCCTCACAACACTTCAGTTATTACATAATAAAAAGTAACATACAAGTAGCTTAATTAATTTTAATTTCAAATTATCAAAACATAAAAATAACCGAAAACATAAAGAAAGCATAAACAGCCAGTTTTAAACGGAGGTCAGCTGATACATGAATATTTGTTTTGAAGGCCGAAAGATTTTTCAAAATTTACAGTGAAACAAATCTGTTTATGAATATCAGATATTAAACGATTACAAATTCAATATTTCGTAGTGATGTGAAAGTTCTACATCGTATAAGTATAAATATATTGATAATTATTTTCTTACCCACGAACTGAGTTGTCGTAAAGAAAAATAGATCTCATGTCACAAAAAAAAAACAGAAATTAATTATGGACATGGAAGAAGACCAAGAAAGAAGAATGTTGAGGAATACATGGATAATTTATGTGAGAGATTATATGGTTAGAAACGTGGTAAATAATAAATTTCACACACAACAACGTAACTAATAAGATTCCACGTGGCTTAGGCGATATGGTCGTATATAAATAAGACTCAATCAAGACTAGACAGTAAACATTTAAGTATAATATAACCTTTGTCTTGAATAAAGCAGCAATGTTGGACGAGATGTTTTTTTTCCACAGATCATTTATTATTTCATCGATTATTGACCACGGGAAAATAAATAGTAGTGCAATAATAATATTAGTCAAACTTCATTATCATTACCAGTTGGTTGTTTACAAACAGATAAATACACTACGAATTAAAATTGAAATATAAATGAAAACAATTTTGTTATTAAGTGTTATTTCTGTTATTAATTTGTATTTTTGTTATTGTTTCAAGTGTTTTACCAAATATCATTTTTAGAGGAAAAATGTATATCTTACTCATTATACATAACAAGAAAACTGTTACTAACACCACAATAGAGTTAACAATGCAATAGTTTATTACAATGGCGAGAATAAATCTTTGTTCTATGAGCCAAATGTACAATGGACATTTCGTTGGTACAATTAGTTACGAGTACAACGATACAATTTAGGACGTCAGAGATCCATTTTCATAATTCTATACATTACACGAATATTTATTTATTGCAACGAGTAAAAATCACTAAAAATTGTTAAATGTTTTTATGAGCACTTACTACGAATACGAATGGTATATAATTTTTTATTTGCTTTTAGGGCAACAAAACTTAGATTTTAATCTAAATGTCACTTATAATATGCCATCATCGTAGTCACTGGCTTCCGCTTGACTTAGTGTAACATACAAACAGATAAAATTCCAAAAAATGTTCGATTTTATAAAACTATCAATATGGAGAGTCATTAAATATTACATAAAATCTGGACTTACTTTTGCGTTACCAAATAAGCTTCAATCTAAAATCGATAGCTCTAGATGATACTTCATAAAATTGAATATTCCGATAAATATTTAATTTGGCATTAGCTCAATAAAAATAAAATCTCTCTTACAAGCGTATGACTAATAGCACTTCATTACATTTTTCGCGCAAGCCAATTTATTTGATGGCGCTTTGCCAAGGGATTTGCCGATTCCGAGAACCCTCCGCCATTCAGGGATACATAAACCTCATATCAAACTTTCATATATTATTCGAGCGTACATGGATAACGGACACAATAAGAAAAAAATTGATTTAATATATATTTTTGGTTTATTTTACAATTGAAAAGGAAAAACGCCACTGAGAAATCTTGGACCAACGCCATTCGGAAATATTACGTGTACTAATTCCCAATAGAGAGAAACAATAAAAAGATCATTATAGAAGTATATAAAATAAATAAATAAATATATATATATATATATATATAATATTGTAATAAATTATTATACCTAGTATAATATAACATGTTATTATATTATGATGCTACAACTATCTACTTCTGTACATGTATGTATTCACAATCGTATGGTTACTAGTTCATTATTACAAAATTACTAAGTGACGATTACAAATTGACTATCTGATGAGCTTGTTTGGGCTCAACTGGTAATTCAATTATGTACCATACATTTTCAGGAAATACTATAGATATATATTTTTTGTTAATAAGTGGTCACCGTCGCCGGTGTATATTAGTTGGCAAAGGAATGAGAATGGCCATAATGGGCCATGCCCAAAAACAACAACAAAAGTTATATCACCTGAAAATCGAAACGAAATTAATTTTACGATTTAAAAATACCCACGTTCAAAAAATCAACTAAACCATTGTAATTTTACGAGTATTAATAATAAAATATATTTATCGCATTTCCATTTAATATAAAATAAACATATCACAGATTAATATGGTGTCGACTTTGGTCATACAAAATATTATGTCCAGCATGTTCAGCATGTCTCTACATGCTGGATAGTTCTCTATTAGTTACAGTAAACTGCCTTTGTGAAACTGCTATATTAAACTTGATAAATTCTCCTAATTAAGTGAAGAGTGTAATGCTGCACAAGTTCAAAAAAGAAGCATAGGTTTTTGATTGATATAAATCATAAATATATTATTAACACAGTCCATACACATACTAAATCATTTTAAAGGAATATTCGATGAAATATAAAGTTATCACTGTTTTACGTACATTGACCACTTAGTCGTACCTGGTATTTCTTATTCGACTGAAGTTTTTTGTAAAGTAAACATAACATTGGTTTTCATTTTATCATATATGTTTCCCT
This sequence comes from Agathymus mariae mariae, assembly GCA_018251895.1. NCBI lineage: Eukaryota > Metazoa > Arthropoda > Insecta > Lepidoptera > Hesperiidae > Agathymus > Agathymus mariae. Next base: position 12,343 of record DWPT01002536.1, on the reverse strand, counting down.
TAAAAAAATTGTAATTACAAACTTATTGACAGATATTCCTTACATTATGACGTACATGAGAAATTAAGATGTCCTTGAATCGTTAAATAATAAAAAAAACGAAGTCTAAAGCTAGCCCGGCTGTCAAATCGAACATCGGACAATACCGTGACCAGAGAGCAGATGTGAAGCATAGCATTAGAAATGTTCCAAATATGTGTGAAATGCCAATCCGTATTTGACCACTGTAGTGTCTACCACGGCCTTGATCTTTCACACTACGGAAAAAGACACGAGATGAGCGGAAGGACAGTTATGCACTAAGTAGATATTCAAATGTGTTGTAATAATGATGAAGATCGCACGTATACGCAGTAAGCAACTACGTATCTCAGTGTGTTTGACGTTAATGTAAATTTACTGAGCCGTTTTTTCGTAAATCCGTTGTACGCCATAGCATTGCTTCATACCGGAACGCGTTTATGCTTTTTGGCAGGGCTTTGGTGTTTTCTCGCACCCCACCGAAATTGTATATTACGTGAAAGAAGTTAAACATAAACAAACGGTAATACAACACCCACTATATATCATTCGTATTACGTTTAGACTGTAAACAGTGTTACCACCTCATTTATAGTAACTGATAAATTAACGGTATTGGCAAACTTCCAATAGGATGACCTGTCTCATTATGAACGAATAAGTGACAGAGATAAACAGGTATATGACGGATTTTTAAGGATTTGTAGATTAGATGACAAAACGGATCTCTTATACATGTAAAGCATGTCTATCGGGCTGTTCTTCGATAATACTCATTTTTACGAATATTAACAGTGGCGGATATTAACATTTAACAAACTAATTCTACGTTTTGGGATTAATCCTTGGGGGTTACTAAACTTATAACATTTTAAATTAAAAACCTCTTAATGAGGAGGTAATTTTTTCCATAGCTACATATTCAGATTGTGTAAAGCGTCATCCGTACGAGTACGGAAGAGAAAATTGCATTTCCTTCATAACATAGTATTGTAAGATTTTTCCTCCGACACTAAAAAAACTTGAATATAATTAGATTATGAACAGGTTAATAAACTCAAATCAAAATCAAAGTCCAGCTTAGCCTTTTTCTGCTTCAATACAAAAAAGAACTCTCCGATCATTGAATAACTAAAAAATAATTGATTGAGATAAACACAGTACAATAATTATCTTTAACGAGTTTTGATCACCAAATATCTCTTTCTTGTCGGCACGTTAGTGTTATAGTTTGAATAGAAAAAAGAACAATACGTACGTCAAAGTAACACGTGAAAAATAAACATCCGTGTGCTATTTTTTTTTATATTATGTTACTTTATTTTATAAAATTATTCTCTTTAGAAATTTCATCCCGGAAAATGGGTTTGTTCCCATGGAGTTTTCCAATGCTTAGCAAGAGCGGGTTAATTAATTATTATTATTGAATGTTGATCATTTCAGATGTCTTCTGTGTGTGTGTCTGTGTGTGTGTGTGTGTGTCTGATGTGAATGTGTAAATTTAATACGTTTCATTTCATCTCTAAAACGTCGCTACCATTTTCTAGTTGTCGATTCAACAAGAACCTAAGTCATTTTTATTACTTCTTCCGAATCAACATTCATCTTAAATAAGGAAAACATTTAAAAACCTTTTCCTTGAATTAACTAAACAAATCCTCGGGTGTTCATTCTGCGTACTCGTAATGTAAAATAAGACATTTTAGTCATCATTTTACCTGTTCAAAAACGAAACCATTTTGAATTTATTTCTTGTGACAAGGTTTTTATATTAACATAGCCACTGTGGTCCCCGTCGCTCATAGACATCTCTGCTTCTATGGGTGTCATAGACACTTTTCAGTCAAAAAGGAAGCGTTGAAATTAATATTAAATGGTCCCCAACATTGCTACCGAAGCAAGATAAAATAATTTTACCTTACATATTACGTAGGCAATGCCTGGTCAGCAATTTGCCACGCGTCATTCAGTCGTGTATCACATAGTCGTACCCTTTATGGAGGGCTCTATATTGTAGTGAAATAAGTTATGAGAAAGCACTTAACAATTTAAGCCACAAAGCCTGATCGCTACAAAGCTCCGCCTTTGGTTTATTCAAAGAACTAAATATATCGTTTAACGCTTTCCACATACATAGATAGTGACCTAACGTCTCCTAACGTTTTGCTTGGGTAGTAATCTAATTTAACTTGGCCTGTCCAATCGTTTTGTATTTATATAAAATAGGCGTCTATAAGCACACATAAAATTCTTATATATTCTCACATTAATATTCTTTAAAATTGTATTCTTTATCATGCTAGCCAATTCCCTCGCTGAGTGAATCTGTATTAACTTATTTAACAAATTTCTATAAGGTTCGAAATTCTGTAGATCGCAATGCCTCGTGATATCTACAACGTCCTTCAAACTGAAAGGTAAATTAATTTCACGACATAAATTGGTGTGGCCTGGTCCTTGATAGACGATACCTCTGTTTCAACATGTACCTACTCAGCTGTAGTACCTGGTTGTCCGCAGTAGGAACTGCTATTTACCCACCATTCCAGGTATATGATGTAGTTTAAATTACGTGTAGAATACAACAATATATTTTTATTATACCAAGTGCTTGAAACTGTACATAGAGTAATAAAATATTTGTATAGATTATTATTTATTATTATAACAACTATATCACACCCCTATCTTATGGAAAATTTAATTAAACGGGTAAATTACAGCAAATTACAAATTTAACTGAAATAATTACAAGCACCAGCGGTGCTATAAAGTGCAGTATTTACTTACGCCGACGTAAGGCGAGTTATACGACTAATCTTGTGTTATATTACAATAAAACCGAGATCAAATGCTTAATGACGTACATGAGTGTGTTTACAAAGTATCTTAGTAAATGATTATGAATGTGCCATATGAAGCACGAAAATGTTTCCACGTTAAATAAAACGATTATCATCCACTGGTGACATCCAACCACCATTGATTTAAACGATCTTCAATCGGATGATTGCTATAAAATTCTATCGGTGTTTTCGCCGCTACTCTCTTTTCAGAGACTCAGTATTTGTGTCGTTTAAAGAACATCTAAAACTGAACATAACTCGTAGTCCAAGGGATTCAGATATGCCCTAGACACGAGGATCAGTCTCTTTAATAGCTCAAAATGCTGGTTTCGAATCAGACTTGGTTAGTTCGCGCCCTGTGACCAGTTGCAGCTTTTCGCTGGAAAGTCCACGGTTTTAAAAATTGTATTGCTAAGCAGTTTCACAATACGATCTAAGATGGTCTTTTGATATATTTGGCTGAAATATTCAAATTCTTCCTCACTAAAATAAGCTTTATAACTCCGACCACGCCCCACTAAACCATGTCTGACACAGGATGATGAGATGACCGAGTTTCAACTAGCTGACTATTTGCGAAGCTTCTTTACAGCTATAAGAGATGCCACGTTGTCTTTTTGCTTGTTAAAGCACTTGAATTTTTGCATTACAATAATATTAACCTCTAAATAGACATATATATATGAGATAGCGGGAAACGATTTTAGTTTGTAAGATAAGAAATAAAAAGTTTTTATGTTGTACCAGTATTTACTGGTATAATATTTATATTTAATTTACTTTGTGCTAATTATAACACACTCATTCGATTACGTTCGCATTCCATTACATTACGAGCAACAAAAAGGCAAAATAATAATGATTTGTTCAATCCGGCCAGATCCAGCAGGATCCGACGAGGTTGTGCGTGATACCGGATTGGAATCCCTACTAGCAATTCAACAATTAAGACTTATGATGACGTACCATCTTCCGCTTTTAGGACAGCTCGTTATATAACGCGGCAATTTTGTAATCATTGCATCATCATTGTAAAAAATGCAAACGCATGAAATATTCTAGATTCAGAGTAACGTAAACAGATGTTATAAACACGGTTTATAAACGTGAAAATACAAAATCGTGTCGCCCTCGCCCACTTGAACGTTATTCAATTAATTTATTAACCAACGCCCCATCAAAACGAGATCAAAGCTGATCTGGTTCACTTCAAGCGGTTTCCAAACAGCTTCGCGTGATTGATGATAGCGACATCATCCTACACAGATATACATAAATGTCATTAATCAAGAAGAAAAAATATTTTCGTACCTAAGCGCACTCTGTGGTTCGATGGGTGATAAGTGGAGATTATACTTTAGATCGTAAACACGTAACTTTTTGGTAACCGTTAAATTTTTGTTGACTACAATATAATATATTAAATATTATTTTACAATACATTGTTGTTTACCTCCGTAGAGCATGCATCAAGTCTTCTTTAACACGTTTTTCATGAAATTTCTCGTCACCAGTAACAATGCGATTCAGAATTCCTTCATTTGTATGCCTGTTGAGCAGTGCAAGGCACGTCTCGACGCGTACTTCGCGCTGGCGATCACTATGTTCGTGGGGTAACCATTTTTTACCTTGCCAATTTGTCGCAAATGGACCAATATTGTTTTGATGCTAATGTCGAAAGCTGCTGCTAATTCAGCTGTAGATTGAGTTTCATCGGTTTCCACAATCGCTTTTAATTCGTCATTGTCGACCAAAGTTTTCGGACGACCACGGGGTTCATTTATCAGGTCAAAGTTGTAATATAGTTCTATGTGTACGACCGCAAAAAATATAGAGATAATGCAAGATGCAGATGCAGAAAACACCAGAGCATGACTTGGTTTAAGTCATTGATTGACTGATTGATTGATTGATCAACAAATTGATTTGGATACCTTGGTTTGTTTACGGGAGAGCAACAGGTAGACTTCATTATGAATCACGCTTTAATCTTTGGACGTGGTTGATGACAATCTTGGTACGATATATTTAAATAGAATTTGAAATATCGAAACAGGTGACGGCTATCAAATGATATAATGGGACATATCACACGAGGTACAAAAATAACAATATATATATATATATATATATAAATTGTGTTTCGTTCTGTTCCCGGAAAATATGGTTAGTAGTAGCGTTGCGGCTGCGATGCGATCTTGCGGCCCCGTAATAATCGAAATTTGTCGAGACTGAGCAGAATTTAGTCTTAAGATTTTAAATATTATACTTACTTATAGATAAATAATACTATGAATTTGTAATATTATAATCATAATATCTAAGTTTAGCAGATATAGAATGTGTCAGACTATCATAAAAATATTTTTATTACTTCATTTATTACTAGCTGCCCGCCACGATTTCGGTCTTGTTCATCAATTATACTTGTATACTTATTAAATCCTGTACTTGTATACTTATTAAATTAAATCCTGTCTATCCGGAACATTGCATTGCATTGCATTTTCAAACGGTAAAGAATTTTTTCAAACAAGTGCCGTGGATCCGGAAGTTACATTACACAAACACACACAATTCAATCATTCTTTATAATATTGATATAAATAATTGCAGTATTTTTAGTCAAATATATTTTTAGTAAGATTAGTCTTACCTAATCTCAAGGATTAGATTTAATAAAATAAACTATTTGCATTGACAACGCATCGGTCTCCGAGTCGTATTGAGACGCAAGACCTGTAAGACACATATGAATCCCAACGTATACATCCGTATACAACCGAATCTGAGAGAGAGTAGAACCTGGTATCAAAAAATTGTGTTAAAAAAGAAGTTTAATTTCAAAGATACATTAACGCCGATGAGACAGCACGGCGGCGGAGCGGCCTCACTTATTATAAGAACACCAATGACGCAAATCGAAATCGTTCCTGGATTCTGTTCAGGCGATTTATGTGCCTTGTGATTCTGATTTTAATAAGGTCGAGTTAAGAAAAGACTTATTTATAATCTGAATCAATTCGGACTGCGAGACCGCAAACTTTTCTTTATCGTATCGCGTGATGGGCGTCTGATCTGGAAAAATAATATTATGTGCTGATATTCTTACAGTAAGTTACAGTGTATATGAAAATTTAATGAAATTAAACATAGTAAGGACTCTCGCTCCTCAAGGATCCCCGCGCTTGTATATCCGTTTAAGACGACCTGGAAACATAAATGTACGAAGTTTGATTTCCAGCTGAGGCAGACAATTATGTCAGGTAAATATTTGTTCTCAGGTCTCGGATGCTTGTGATGTTTCATTATTCTGACATGACACATAACATTCGCAGCCGTATATACAACTGATAAGATGACACACTAATGGAGCGACCGACGCATCTGTGGTAGCGAGACGGCAACCTCCCTTGTTTTGATACGAGCGCCGGCGCACCCCGTTCACAATGAATCGTCAAAAGTGCGAAGCAATCACACAAGCTATGAACATATATATATATACATATGATTTATTTCACATTTAGTCGATTTGGTAATTGGTAATACAGTACGATATATATAAATATTCTTATTATTAAGAAATCCTTTTAAAACGTTACGTGAACGATGGATGAACACGATGAAGGCTGTCCTGATCAAATATTTTAATACTGCTAACATGTCTCTATTGAACGAATGAAACCCAATCACTACATTTACTAGTCCGCGATAAGGTAGCGGTTTCTCTATGAAATAAGAAGCTAAAGCCGCATGAAACTAACACCACCAGCATTAGATTACATATACAGAAATACGTAACATAAATATATTGTACGTACGCCATTAAGGACGTTATACCGCGACACACACGAGACATCGTAGCGGTAGCCCTGGCATGGATTTCAAGACCAACTACCTGCAATTTTACTCTCACTATTTACTGTATTTCGCACATACAACAAAGTATTACAATTTTACTCTCACTATTTACTGTATTTCACACATACAAAAAAGTATTACAATTTTACTCTCACTATTTACTGTATTTCACACATACAACAAAGTATTACAATTTTACTCTCACTATTTACTGTATTTCACACATACAACAAAGTATTACAATTTCCTCACATCCCAATTGGTGTCGTAGTCAGGTACTCGCGTATTTAATTTTTTATTAAAATATTATTAATAACACCGAATCATCGGATAGATACATGCTTTAACGTTTAATCAAATCACAATGATATTCATAAATTATTCAATTTCTTTATTGTAACAGATATGTTGTTGAATTAAAAAAATACGTGTATTTGTTTCTAATATTCTTTCAACCGTCACTAAAGCCGTTAAGGATCTTAAGTCACTTGTCCTTGTTCCACGTAATATCCAGAAAACCAGAAGCGTTACCAACGCGATAAATGTAATATGTACCAAGAGATGAACTTGCTTCTTAAGACTTCCTCAAATAATTCAGTAGGAGAGAACAATTATGGTTATATTTAATTCAATGATTAGTATTGGATATGTATTAACCAATTAATATACTTAAACTAACTGCGTTCGGGTTGAACTATTAATTATATATACATGATTATAAAAATTTATATATTTTTGCCTTCATTAAATTCTAGATTCATTAGGTTTACTGATATTTTATATAGACTATCATCTGTTAAATCACGTGTTCTCACTACATATCAATATTCACGAAGATCGGTCAAGCCGTTCTTGAGTTATAACGGGACATACAGGTAGATGGAAAAAAATTCAAAATGGTCTATCTGATGTCAATGTGTCATAAAACGAATATTTAAAATTTTACAAAAAAAAAATTATGTACACACAGAGAGACATTACAGATTAATATACGCAATCACATGTTTCCACTACATACCAATTTTCATTAAGATTAGTCAAGTCGTTTTTGAGTTATCTCGAGACTTACAAGAAAATTTCAACAGATTTATATGTACAGTAATATAGAGTAACTGTAATATTCAATGTATAGTCTGTGAGTTTCATTTGTGATATTACCGAACTACCGTGCCGAATTTCTCCAATAAGACCGAAACTGTCCAGGCAGGCAGGCTTACTTTGGCTTTATATACGTCTTCATAAATTCTAGATGATTATTTCTCAAAGATGACATAAATCTACGTTTTAAATGTGAATCTCATAACATCTCACAAACAGGACGGTCGCCTCGACCGCGATTGAATCGGACGTCTACGTTTGAAAAGCAAATGATGTGCGCCAAATGGGTCGGCATACAAAATCCACTAGAATACACTTTTTACTGCACATATCTTGTAATACAATTTCTACATGTACAAGTATATATTTATTCGGGGAACTACAGTATTTTGTTCAATTTACACGATCTCTTAGCCTGAAAGGTGTTTGGCTATATTTTCGTAGCGTAGTAGATTGAGACTCCGGTTAGAATGTGAGGGAATAAATGAATGTAAATACATTGTTCTCTAATGCCGGGAAATATTTCAAAACGCCCACTGTCACTTCAAATACTACATCTGAAATTAGGTAATGTTCGATTATCTTTAGATAGAATACTGTTTTAAAAACAAAACTGAAACCACTGAAAAGTTTTAAATTAATGTTGGAAAATTTGGAGCTAGTATTACGAGTCCTAGAATACTTTTCATAGCACAAAATCAAATCGTTCTCGTAGAATTTTCTACAGCTTAGCGATTATTTCCAACTCTTGTTCAATAATTGGCTGGTCTTTTTATTGATTTACTCGCAACCTGTCGGCGTACCTTTTCATAAAATAGTCCTAATATCGACATAACTTTAACCTTTAGCTCAGAACAAAAGTGTGTTGACATCCAGGCTTATAATACAAAATCAATCAACTAAAATTATGTTAATAGACACTGGTATCATATAAATAACTCTACGTACTGACGAATTGCAGGTATTTTGAAATAATAGATAGACACTTCAATATCATCAATGCACATATAAAGATGACATTTTACCGAAATCGTATGTAGGATTAACAAATTGAAGTCGCTACCTACTTATTACCTACAGCGTAATAACGTATTTGTAAGAGACACGTTAAATAATATTAAATTGAATTAATAAAAATTTTATCTATTCAATGTTAATTCAGTTGTTCAAACATAAGAATTGTTCTTTTGCAGTCAGTCACAAAAAATTCCCCTGTTGTACCACCGTTCATATCTGCACAGATTCGTATTTTGCATTGTTAGTCTAGGAGAGAAAGAGAATTCCTTGAATTTCATTTCAATGTCCCGTAAATAGTAAGAGTACCGTTGAAGCTAAGTTTACATTATAAAGAAATTACTTCTGGACGATTTACGTTTAAACATTGTTATTTAAAAACATACATAGACATATACATATCATTTATTCGTAATGTTTACAATTACCAAATTCACAATTACAACACACACGTTTAGTTGGTTTATTAAAACATTACAATTATTGTCAACCAGAAAAGAGCGAAAAGTGCAAACATTACGAAGCTACGTGAACATGTTACTTTCGTGCGTGAACTTGTTTTAGGTGAAATTAAGAAGTTTATGCATTTATTCGTCATAACAAAATTGTGTTCTGACGTCTTAGTGCTCCGTCCAACCTTGACTCCGAGGTAACCTTCCGTGGTCACTGTGCACCCAACTGACCAACGAATAACGCATTAACTACCATTCCCTCTTTTCGAGTTCGCTCTGATAAACGTTATAATTAATAGAATAATTTAAAAATAAACGATAAAAAGGTATCGTACCCAATCTTTTTCCTATTTTCCAGTTAGGTACGATAGAGAAAAAATTACCATATCCCTTCACCGTGTATTAACCAATAAAAATCCGATGTTTTTTTTTTGTATTGGAAAAATATTGCTCTCCTCGAAGTTTTTGAAACCAATTATTATTTTACAATATTTAACCCATAAGTATCCTACTACTGGACTCATGTCACCTCTGACTAACATTTAATGATGTATCATGCTGGACAAACGAGGATCGATAACCGTTCATCCACACCTGCAAATTATTGAGAACACTGAAGCATCTGCATATCGTTTGAAAATATGACGTACATGAGTCGAACCCAAGTCTGAATCAATGTCGTTAGGTTGTTAACGAAACCATTACTGCACCTGAATTTTGCTTTATTGATTAATTAATTTAAAAAAAATATTTCTTTCTTTTCAACTAATCTAATATTATATTTATAATACTCTTATCAACGCATTATTTAAAGCAGATTCGTCACCTGATCGTAACCGATTACCGGCATCCATTCAAATGCAACAGTCGGCTTTACCAACCGCTTGCCGAGCAAGATTTAAGCAGACCAGTTATTACTAGCACTTTGTCTGTGCAATCGAAACTTAAAAAACGCGTCACGGTTGATTCTAGCAGAAGGATGGCAGCTAGCCAGTTTACTACGCATGAGTTACCACCACGCATGAGTACCGTCGGCTTTAAACTGATACCGTTTGCCGTCGTCATGTCCGTTGTTCAGCTGGATGTACCACGGCGAAGTCATACTTTAGATCTTCACTTTTACTTAACAGACAATTCTGACGTAGGTAATTCTTATCGAGTGTGGTCACTGAATCGTTACCAACTTGATAGTTTGGTATTTTTACTCATATTGTCAAAAAAAATTCGCTAGAAAACATTGAGCTGTCTGGCCTGTTTATGAAATATCGAGTTGTGACTATTATAAAAATATATTTATAGCACGTAGGTGCTTAAACTGTTTGTACGTTATTTTCGTGTATCGTATTTGAGTCACAAATAAAAATGGTTTTTATGTTTGACAAAAATAAATCCATTTTAAGTTATTTCGTGTTTGTTTTTCCAGAATTAACAAGTTTTGTAATAAAAATATTGCGACTCTGACTTTTAAAACGCGTCAATAAAACATTAAACCTCACTAATGTATGAGATGACATTCATAATTCTTTTTTTTTGTATATGTTGTTTTCTTGATTAATTAGTTTGTCGTCAGCTATTTAATTATTCTCATGTTTCATGAACAAAATCTAATCAAATCTATTAACCAAATTATCATCATATTCAATATATTCGAAACGACAAACTATGTTAATAGATAATTTTCAACATAGCCGAGGTTTAAAATAGATTTAATGAATTTATATGAGCCATGATGAGTCATCCTCGAATGACGCTACATAAACAAGATTAAAACCAGAGGGAAATAAATAATAGGAAACCAAAAATAAATTCTTCTCTTTAATTAGATTTGTAATAAACCGGATGACTGGATGCAATTTTGTTCGATGCAACCAACTGCAGGTGCGGTCAGTAAGACTCATTAGTCTCAGGGCGACGCCTGACTAATCAGTGCCATTTTTACAAGCGTCACTATGCTTCTGAGGGCATGTAAAATCGACTGTTGTTATTATTACACAAAAGTCTATAAACCATGTCTGCGACATTCGGGCTGTATAAGAACTTCCAAAACATGGGACACCACCCTAACCTCTCCACCAATCCGTAGTGGCGGAGTAAGCTCTAGGCCAATTCAAATACGAGGAGACTGGTATACTGCTTAGGTAGACTAAACGATTTGACTAAAAAGACGATTTAACATGATTCAAAAGCGGGGCTATCAGAGAGATTGTTTTCTTTTATCAGCGGAACATCCCTTATCAATTTGCAACAGTATTCAGGTAATACGACAGATCGATAAGTTTTCTATGATCCGAACTATTGTTTTTTTTTATTATAATATTCTAATATTATATAAATCTTTTTTTGTACTACACGTTATGGACTCGTACTATAATATACTAATATTCATGCGTTAAATATTTACTGCAAGTCCTGAAATAATATGAAAATGGTATTAATTAATATTCATATAATTGTAACTATTTGGCTTTTTCTTTTTGTAAAGTAGCTTTACAATGACGAAGTAACAAGTCAGTATAGTTAATTCAACCAAAAAATTGATGTGATTATCAATGTTAACTAACTACCCGCGCATGAAGTGAAAGTTGTTTAGGTTGTAAACAGTTTTTAAGTATTTTATTTAACGCTTAAAATATAATACTACTATATTTTCAAACTCGTCCATTCTTTAACGCTGCATAAATAAAGTGTAATTTTTAGTCAACCCAAAAGTATACATTTCATAAAAACTTATATAACGTATGTAATTAAGGGATGATAAAAGTGAAAATTATAATGCAACTTTACGTTTATCGTTGGACACATTTTATTGTGGTAATCGACAGAGAGGTCACATCATATAAACATGTGCGTGATTCACTGTACTAATGGCGTCTTGAAGCCTGTATAATAGTCAAGTTATGACTGAATTAATAGCATTAGATACAGGAATAACCGATTATAATCTACGGGACCTAGTAATTATGTTTAAGCTAGTTGTGGTGTTATGTCATAATAAAGAGACGTGAGCGCACGCTGTCACCAGTGACGGATGTCAGATGCCGTCATTCGGAG
>DWPT01002535.1:0-16012 GCA_018251895.1 Agathymus mariae mariae | reverse complement strand
GGTCACCGTCGCCCATGGACATCAACAAGACCAAAGTTATCACTGATGCGTTGTCGGACAGGAAATGAGAAGAAGGTACGAAAGAAAGTACCGGCTCTCAAGCCCCCAGCCGGAACACGACGAGTCGTTTGGCGGCTGACTCAAGCGGGAGGGTGGTAGCTAGCCAAGCAGTCTTCACGGAAAGATAATAATACCAATAATAATAAAGCCGTACCACCAAGCAGGCTGGCTTCTGTCGCCTCTTACGACACCCTGTTCTGCCAGCATGGGATTGGGGAGAGTAATCTAGGCTGCCCCAATACGGCCAAAACAGCATTTCACATATTTTCGGGTTCCCACCAGAGTGAATCAATTAGTTTGAACCGGACATTTTTATTATTGGGTGCTGTTGTAATATTGAAATATGTATGTTGAAATTAGTATCATAAAAAAAATATATTTGGAAGGCAAAATAATTTTGGCATTTATGTTTAAGCAAAATTTGTATCCTTTTTAGGATACTTTTCTAAGGTGCAATAAAAATGCTTTATTTAATAATAATCCCAACGGTAAATGACATCGTATGATTAAGCCAAAACTCTTTTAGACTTCTATTGTTAATTTAGAATTCAATGAAGTGAAATGTACAAGTAAGCACGAACATAAAAAAACACGCACACAGACATACAAACAGTATATGGACCCACCTGTTTTCGTCTGATGCGGGTGAATTTCTTCGGCGCATGCGCATTGACAAAGAAAATATTATGATTCTAGTGTAAGCATCAGTTGTAATGTGAATAAATGGTTTTTCCATTAATTGTTAATATGAGAGTCAAATCCTTTTTTATTATTTCTAGCTATTCCTAGAACTACAAGAGATATACGTGCCTTCCTAGTCCTTCGAGCTATAAGAGTGTAAGTATCAATCAAAGCGTACCGTAGTCAGATCTGTAAGACTGGTGGTATTCTAGTGCGCTAGTCATAGGTATATCTGTGACAATGATCTGTTAACAAATACTTACTTGACAACATTATTTTGAAAGCAACTGGTCATTTTTTTTATAACGAGTAACATCCACACATACATTTAACACACCACAGACAGCCTTGACCCCAAAACAAACATTCGTCCATCATATAAACGTCTACCTCGGCCGAGAATCGAACCGGAATTTACTTGTCAGGCCCCTAACCAACATAACGTTGTCAATTAAGTATGAAATTATTTTTATTGAGCTATCATTATTACTAGTCGTAAGCAGAAGGTATGCCGATGGCCTCATGACGTCACTTAGACGAGCGCGGGACGCGGTCTGCGGAAGTGGGAGGGGTTCGGCAAACCTTCAGCGCACGACTTAAACCCGTAAGTCTCAGGTAGCCTTCGTCTGCAGCTACTTACCTCCGGGCCCGTGCGTGACGGTCACGATGGGGGGCGGGGCTTGTATCTTCGGCTCCGACTTGCGATTGATGAAGTACTGCGACAGCAGCTTGTTGCGCAGTTGGTTACCCTACAAAGTATAAACTTACTAACAAATAGAATATCATAATTTCAACAAATTTTTCTACGTTCGTAACACAATCCTTCACTGGTGACCGTACTTAGTTCGTTATACGCAGTCATCAGCGTGCAGGTGTTACTAGTGAAGAGCTTTGTGCCCTTTTTTAAGGTTAATAAAAAGTATTTGTATAACTACTTCCAACGTTTTTATTTGCGTGGATTTAAGTTGGGGTTGCTTTGTAATTTATTATACAATTTAACTTATACTTCGCACAATCTACCCAGATACGGGGTGGAGACACGAAGATGAAGGGATAACGATACGAAGATTATGTTTTAAATATAGACTCCACCGCTGGGAGTACTGAGTATGTCTAGCGGTATATTGAACTGTTGTAGAGAACATTAAAAATATTGCGTAATGTTTGTTATATAAGATTATATTACAGAATATTATTAGAGCCATTTAATGCCAAGTTTCTTTGATACACCAAAACAGAGAACATTACCTTCTCTCCATATTCTGGATCGACCGCCATCATCTCACGGAGCGTGCGAAGTACTTTAACGCAGAGCTTCTCCTCCTTCTCTTCTAGAAGTTTCTCTGTGTGCCGGATCAATCTGAATATAACCGTAAATATTAAAATTTAACGTGACTAGATATAAGGATAAGCGAACGATGAACGGACTCATAATACCAAATTGAGTGTCGCCGAACTGACAGAACTAATGTGGAATACGTTAACACTAGAGTTGGGTTTAGAAGACCCCTATGAAAAATCATCGTAGTGTTATTATTAAAAAGTATTTTAATAAAACATTGTGATTGAATAAAACGAATCTAGTTTAAGGGATTTTGAGTAAGCATAAACAAATTAAATTTAAATTATTTTTTTAATGACGAGTTTACTGCAGTATTACAAAAATTAACAAAGTAGACACCATCTGGCTTTAAATACGTAAAACTTTGAACGAAACAAATATTTTTTTATGATATGTTTAATTAAACATATGAAGATGATAATTAATATATTGAAAATAATTTTACATATAGATCATATAGACATACGAGCAGAGGAGCCAACGGATGGTACGTGGTCACCGTCGCCCATGGACTTAAGTAACACCAAAGGCATCACTGATGCGTTGTCGATCAAAAATAAAAAGAGGAAACAAACAAAGTACTAGCATTTCTTTAGCAATTCGCGTCTTTTCTTTAAGATAATGTTGTAATTATGTAAAATTTGTGCATTTATTTCTCTGACATATTGAATGTCACGTAAAAAATAGTCAACAGCCGTTTTTTGAATCACTTCACTTGTGTAACAAATTGAACGAGGCTCGTCAACAATATCGTGTTCGAAAGTTTTTGATTTTAACACAGTTCGTGTAAATATTGTCTGATTTGGAAAAATCAAATAAGACAATTGTTATAATCTGGCTACACAATTTTCCATAGAATTCGCCGTATCCCTTCCCCGTTGTATAGTATCATGACCACCAACGCCCACTGACCGCGATATGAAGATGCCGCTGGTGTCGGGATGCGTGAGCTCGCCAGGGCTGGTGAACAGCCGGTGCGGCTTGTACAGGATGTCGACGAGCAGCGACTGCTCCGCCTGCAGCAGCGGCCGCAGCTGCTCCTCCAGCAGCGCCACTATCTCCTGCAGCCCCTCCATCACCGACCTGTCGTTCTGCAGGTTCGTCTGGATCCGACGACACATGCAAATTTACTGCTTGATCAATATAGATTTAGATATAATGCATAATTTTGTTCGTAAATGCGTACAAAACGTCCACAGTGTACGGATTTAAGTTTGTTTTTAATTTTATAAAATCTTAAATAAGTTTTTTTTTATAATATTATAGGCACAATAGTAGTGTTTTTGATGTTGCTACAAAAGTATGAACTTTATTTGCTATCGCACACATTTATCAAATTCTCCCTTTCCCTTGCATTATTTATGTATACTTTCCTTTGTTTTCATCGAGCAACGCATTTTAAATACGCATAAAATAAAAGACTAAATGGGAGAAAAGGAAATTACATATTTAATTATTTTTGGTTTATAATATCAAAGTTTTAACAGAAAGAAAGCTACACGAGACTGACCTGGGAAGCCATCTTCTCCAGCTTGGACGTCTTGGAGGCCAGCAACCACTTGCTGGTCTGGCGGGAGAGCGCCGCCGCCTTCTCGAACACAGTTTGTATCTTGGCCTCCAGTTCCAGCGGGATCGCTATGCTACGAGTTTTTGCTGTTTACAGACATACAAACGACGTGAGTTTTAAAAACTCGTCAACTGTCTTTTTTATAAATCGTATCGGTTATAAGCGGAAGGAAGAGGAGAAGAGGGGTAAGAGACAAAAGAGGCAGAAAAGAAACTAAATGCTTCAGCAAGACCCAAATACAACAAAGTTGTTCGGAGTGTGTTTTAAAATTTATATGTCCATATTATATTTTCTAGCCTAAAGGATAGAAGAAAAAACAACAGTCATACTACTCGCGCTTGTAAGCGACAGAGGAATCTCCCATATAACTGGATCTGGGAAACTTTTATTCCACCTTTTATCAGAATATCGTTATCGGCCGTTGTAGAGCGATACTTTTCCAAATACATACGATGGAATCAGAGGGACAAGTACACTGACCGACTTCACTGAGGGTCCGAATACACTTCTCAACGTTCAGTTTCTGCGGCGGCGTCAACCACGGACACTGGTAGATGCGGAACGTGGTCTGCAGCAGCTTCACGAAGATCGACTGCCGGGTCTGGCAACAGTAGTACGACGTCCATTGTATTTATATGACACGTAATGTACCTCTTAAAACATGTTAAACGTTCAACGATGGACGTACACCAATACTCATTACTCGAGAATAAATAATTATCTGTCACTATCGCTGTCGGCCTCGGCCGGTAATTGAACCTGGGGCCCCTCGTTCGAAAAACATTGCCACTATCCACTAGTGGGATACATCGTTCGATATAAGTATTCTAAACTGCTAATAAACCAACTGTTCATATACTTACATAAAAGACGCGAGAAGTTAAGCAATGAAACGAAACAGACAAGAACAAATTAATTAAACAATATATCTTTTCAAGTATTTAGGTTACATGTTTTTTACTGTCCTTCTCGAATCAAACGAAATATTTTTTATGTTTAATCCTTGTGAGCCAGAGAACAAACGCCGTGTTCCAGATGTCCATAAGCGGCAGTGACCACACATTCTCTTTCTTAAATGACTCTCTGCTATAAACTCCGTTATGAGTGCAGCTATAAATGTTTATTTTTGTTCGATATAGTTAATCACGACACTGTCGTTGTCGTAGAGCGCTATGTAAACATCACAAATAAAATGTTGGTATCTTGGTACACGTCGGCGCTCTCACCTGAACCGTGGTACTCTGGTCGCTAAACGGGGAGTTGAAGAACGTGCATATAGTGTGCACGAGCACGTCCGTCACATAGTTCACCCACGCCTGTTTGGAGCTGGCGCGCGGTGACGGCGGCGCTTCCGACTTTGAGCCTGTGCGCGGAACGTACCGTATGATATTAATTTTTTAACCAAACTGCAAGGCACGCTCTTTGTCTTACCTTTATGTTTGTGAAACAATTTGTGTAAGAAACATTCACTATAAATCTTAAAATATTTTTGGTCCTTCGAGCCAAGTCACAATATTTTTTAACTCGTCTTTAATGTCGCCTTGAACAAATGTATGAAATTTTTTTTTAACCAATTCCTTTATAGTCACTTCATTATATGTAACTTTACTTACAATTCTAACGACATGTTAAGGGAACAAAATCTATTAAAACTTAAAACATCATAATAATAAAAGATACTAATAAACGCAAATGTGGTTTTATACACGCAGTTATATAATTTAATAAATATAATATACCATGGGCACTGTGCGCAGGCGGATCGTGGTGCAGGATGGCCTGCATGTCCTGAAGGAAGGAGCGCTCAAACAGATCCCACATGTAATTGCTGGAGTAGATCTCTTTCATCTCCACTTCGGTGTCGATGTAGCAGTGGTTCAGGAAGCCAACGTACGCTTCCTTCACCTGTCAAAGATACATTGTTCGGGGTATAACTATTTAAAAACCATTATTAATAAAGAATGCAAATATAATGATTTTCTAGACAAAGCGTAAAATAATAAATAATAAAAATAAAAACAATTAAATGATGATTTATGGTTAAACCTTTGACGTCCTGAGCATGTAACAAAATGTAAAGAGCTAGGTAGTATACACATGTCCGCAATACACTGAACCATGAGGTGAGATTGTACCCAAGCGTCGACCTAGAATAAACTGTAAACACGTAACCAACCTCCGGGATGCAGTCGGGATGCGTGATCATGGCGACGATGTCATCGAGCGGCAGCAGGCTGTGGCACTTAATCTCCGTGTACACGTTCTTGCCGAGCGTGCAGCACGTCAACAGCTTCACCAGCTGGATGTGGTACCTGCCGCGGGACAGACGCACCTCGACAGTCTATTATATAACATGTAACGTGCTGGTACATCCGAGTCAACTTCCCCTATTTGACATGCATCCTACTGTCTGACAGTGAAAAAATAGAAACCCTTGTAAATACTATTCTCCTTATAATTGCGCCCCTGGAATGTATTTATAGTGTTAAATATTTTTGGGAGCCAGTCAATTTGCGGATTCAGTGTTTCCGTCTAGGAAAACGTGTTCATAGCGTCTTGCGTATTATACAAACTTAGTATTATGCATTTGGAGCGTACGGGCTATCCTATTTTTTTTGTTGAACGGACACAAAACAAAAGTAATAATACATAAGTGTGATGTGGATGACGTTACCCACCTCAAGGCTTCAGGCATCTCGCCAGACTGTTTGTACTGCCGCATCATCTGTATGAAGTAGTTGAAGGACACTTTGTCGTTGTAGAACACCAGCACGTCCTCGCCGGCGTTCACCATCTGCACGTAACACGTGCTCGAATTACGTGTGTGTATTGTGTGTTGCTATACACGTACACGAGTCGGCAAATTAGAATTGATACGTATCGATACAATGAAATATCTAAATAATGATCTACGTATATTTTTATATAGCACCATGTGCCGTAACTGTATATGGCAACCCTGCCAACCCTTAGACGTTTTGATTGTGGGCATTACTAGGATGAGACACAGATAATCTAAAAAGAGATCAAAATTCAATTTAACAGTATTTATTGGCAGTGATAGTAGTATAGTGCAGATAAAATTAATGATTTTTAGCGCAAACTACTTTCTAAACTTAGCTATTAATATTTCAAATATAATTTTAAAAAATGAGCTATCGTTTTTATTGATTGATACGAGTTCGTCCTTAGCATTCAAACTGACAACATAAATGTTTATACCAGATAGCTGTACATTGATGTCGTAGTTAGCAGTGGAGCTATGACACTAGTCTGATTAAATTACGCGTGGAGGCTGGCTAACGGACGCACAGAATATCAGTGCTTATGGCTTACCCACAACAAATTCTGTGTGTCTTTCCTGTCAGTGTGACTTAGTACAGACTCCAACTGTAACATCGAAGATGTTCATCACGAGTCGCGGCCTTTACCTCACTGGTGTTGAGAAAATATTTCAGAGTAGAGTCAGGAGCAGAGGATCTCGCTCAGACTCCTTCGAATGTTGTCTCATTATGTCGTTTCTCTCAGTGAATAAACTAAACTGTAAACTGTTTAGCAATAATTCAATTATCAATATGCACTCCAATATTGTACAAAAATAAAATAGATGATTTATTCTATCATTCATCCTTTACTAACACACCGTTTCTATGCTCAGCAGACGTCGCATGTGGGGAAAGGCACCCGGACCAAGAGCACATTTCGTAATACACCTAGAAACATTTATATGATCATAACATATTCGCAGTTATCATAATCAGTGGGTGAGGTACGCACCTCCTGCATGACCAGGTCCTGGCTGCGTCGGATGTGCTGTCCGCCGGCGCGCACGATGGTGCCCAGGAAGCGCAGGTAGTCGGGGCGGCGACCGCGCGACTCGATGCAGTGCACGAAGTGCGCCGCCACCTTCTCGTTGCCCTCGTGCGCGCACAGCGCGGCGTTCTCCTCAAATATCGCGCACACCGTCTGCGCTTCTCGGATCTGTTTCGTATACATTGTGCTTGTATAACGGAGATGATTAAAATATAGGTGCGTTACTTTAATAGTAAAGTCTATTTCTCTAAAGACTAAGAGATCCATCCATCCATTCATAAATCCATAGGTTTTAATCTATACCGAGTAGACTGCTTAATGCCAGTTACATTAATCCAGTTCAATTTAAAATAACTGCGGTAATTTGAGATTAGCTGTTATACTGTTCTATACGACGACTACTCGTTACTGGTGTGGCGGTTGGTGGTATTGCACAACAATGCAGTACTACAGCACGTGCGTAAAGTGCGTGTCGTTAGCGAAGTGGATACGTACACCGGCGTTGAGGAACAGATCGAGGTGCTTGTGCAAGATGGCCTGGTTCTGATGGTTGCCGTGGCAGAAGTGCTGCAGGAACTCGTGCGCCAGCGCCAGCAGCTCGTCCATCGCCACGTCGTCTTCGTCGTGAGGCACCTGCAACATACAGGTAGATAATATCATAATTTATTCTGTAAAGTATCAGTTACATATTTGTTTTACTACAGTGTAAAATGTCTTCTTTTTAAGCCACATCCGAAGTTACCCTGGACTTACGTAACACGGAACCAAAAAATGATTGTTCTTTACTTGTATGTTTTATTCCTAATAAACAGACAGTATTACAATGTTATGTATGTTTTAAACGGAAGCCCAAATTGCATGCAAGCAATACCTGCAGCAAGTCGAGCACAATGTTGTGTACGCCGATGTTCCGCAGCAGCCGCTGCTCGTGCCGACGCGGTCGGCCCCCGCTCGCCTCCCCCTCCCCCTGCCCACTATTCCCTTGCGTGCAGTACTTAATCATGCGTTGCAGGATCTGAAATGTTAATTTGTATTAACATGACATCGATATATTTAATGGTCGTAACAAAAGCCCGTACAAGACGACAATGTAAGTCTTGGTTCAGCTAATTCACCAAGCCCGTATTTTGATAATATTTATATACTCATATCTATTTTCAATGTGGTTCTATAAGCTGTTTGCATGTATCATGTATTTGGTACCTCCTTGATTTTCTGGTACTCGTTCATGTGGTCGTGCCTGGTCGTCCTGGACGTGTCCAGGACGTTGTCGAGGGACGCGTTACGCTCCAGCACCGCCCCTCCGGGGCCCACTGTCCCTTTTATATCTACAAATACATATCAAGAACCTATATGAACAGCCAGAGTCGTTCGCATTATGTTTAACAATATTGCTCAGCCGATCAATCCATAGAAAGAAAACATCCTAAGGACACTTGCATGCCTGAGAGTTCTCTATAATGTGTGGTGAACAAAGGACTTAAAAGTCCATGGTGATGAGATCCGAATCTAGCAATGGGTGTAATGAAAAAGATGACGACAAAAAATATATCTCAACAAATGTAAGATTCGATTGAAATAATCAGTTCAAAAAATGTAAATAAAATTTATAAAGAAGCTAAGGGGGTGAATACAAAGAAAAAAGACTTTGGTTTATTTATCTACCAATATGTATATTCAGTAAATTGATCTGTCTTTCAAGCCAATGTATGATGAATCCGGCACGACGAACCTTGCCAGATTACTAAACCTTACGTATGATCTTAATCTTTATTACAATGATATTTAAATAACTTGGGGCTGAATAAACTTATGGGCTCAATAGTTTATATTGTTAGTATATAAACACCAACCGGTGTGATCGTCGAGCGCCCCAGCCCTGCCCTTGTTGAACACCCACAGCTCCGACTTCTCGACGCTCTGCCGCAACACGTCCAGGTCCGCCTTGATCTGCTTGTACGACTCTACGTCCGCATCCGACACCAGTAGTTGGACCTGCGCATAAATAAAACCAATAACAAACCACCATGTTTCCCATATTTTTGTGCACATTCAATTTTGTAACGTCCTTTGTCTGTGCATTATATAAGATTATAAAGTCTGCAAGTTCACTGTCGTACATATTAATTTTTTCTTAATTTTTTTGTTAACAGATGAAACATATGAATATATGAATCCTCATATCTTTGTTTCAGATAAAAGTTAAAAAAATAACTTACAAACCGGGAAACGAGCAAAGAACCACCTGATTGTAAGTGGCCACTTCAAACACCGAACTCCCGTATGGCCTTCAAAAAAGTTTATTTAACAGCAAAATATAAGGTACTCACTTGCTTAAAAGCAGCCAACACTTCCTGCCGCTGACTGAAGTGCCTGAACAGCAGCGCCAGTGCTCCGGAGACCAGCGCAGCGGAGGCTCCTTGCGAGCACAGTTGCAGTAGGACTCGCAGTACCATCCGCCCTCCACATTCGTCCAGATCCAACCCGTCCCTGTATTTAAACACTCTATTCTAACAACGATAAGGTCGACGGTCGGTCGCAGCGACGAGTACAAGCGTCAGAAGTCACACACAACGTCCATTTCATGCTGGGATAATATTTGTACACGAAAAGTATTTTGGGGTACGAGGGAATATTTTCCCAAACTGGGAAACGAAACGAATAATTCGATTTAACAATATTAACAGAAAATCTCTCTATTGTATATGAATTAAATATTGGTAATGATAATAATTTGATAGATCAAGAGATTATTTAACGAACCAAAAAAGAACAACAAAGGACAGTCGAATCCATTTCCAGACTACTGGTTTTTAATTGTTTCTTAAATCCAATAGACAATACAGTTTTCGAAATTATAAAATGTTCCTGATAATATAAACGAATCACGTCAGTGATAAATAAATATTTTTTTAGTCCAAAGATTAACTTTGAAATGATACAATTGCACTGGTGAATATAATTTTAAAATCGATTTATCTTTTTAAAGTATATCTCCCCTTTGCGGCAGGAGATCTTTAGATGCGTGCGTTAATCTCGGTGATCTGTGTACGTGAGATGTAGACGGTCAAAGTCTACTTTTGGGATTGGTTAACGTCACAAACAGTTTGTATGAAGATATAAATGGAATGTAGTTTTGTAAGACACGAAAAAAATACACGATTGACTTTCAAATCATGCCATTATCTCACTCAAACATGTAAATCGGTTGATAACACAAAACGGATTCACGAAGTTGTCAATGGGAAGGTTGTTATTCATACGTGCCGAATCAAACAATTACAAAACAATATGGGAATGGGGGTACTGGGAATGGAAGGGATACACTCGGACATACAAATACGGCGCACCAAATACAACCAACACTTATTCGTTTTTATACATGTACAATAGAAACGACATACAGAGGATATCATTAAGACTAACGCACACGTAGTTACAATGACCGCAAGGTGAGTTTGCGACTGCTAATTTACTTTTTCTTGGGACAGTCATATGCGACATATATACGTTATCCCAGGTTCGGCGCTGCCAAAAATCGGGGAGCTCACTTATAACTGTTTACATAACGAAACTGAACAGAAAGTAACTAGACAGGTAGAAACCGTAGCAAATTTTACCGTCACGCCCTAACACCGAGATGGAATTGGGTGGTATGAAGCCCAAAACGAACTCTGACAGAAGGGATCATTTGCTTGTCCGAGATTGAACTAAGTGCATCACTAACAAGAAAGTTCGACTTGGACTCACGTAAGTGTGTGTGGCCGCATTTATATGCAAAAGTTCTATTACTTATAAGTTCACCTATACCCTCTGAAGCTAATTACAATGTCTATGTCGCTAAGCCCCGTATGTTGTTTACTTGAAACCGCTCGTCCAATAATGTTGCATACATTGAGTCACTTCAAAAGTCGCAAACTTACACCGCGATCACTGCTAAAGCAATCTACAACACGCTGCGGCCACGTCTAGATATTCTCACTGTTAGTATGTTACATCCACATGCTTAAGCTAGGCTACTTCCGTTACAGAAGAAATTATTTAGCGTTTATTAAACAACTTAAAGCAGCTGAATTCAGCCCTTAAACTACAGTTAGGGGTCACTTTTAAACACAGTCCCATGCCAGTTAATATGCACCATGCATTATAAGTTGTCTTACTAACAAATCTACATTTTTTGGAAGGCAGTTGTCAGGCACAGTCTGTATTGCTCTGAAATAATTATTCTCATATTAATTAAAAGTACAATAAAATACAATATATTTATTATGTACGCAGATTTGAAATGTTTTGTTTTAAGTTGAAAACAGAAAAATAAAAGTATTTTAAAAGTAAGTACGCGGTAAGTTAAATTCAAAGAAAAATTACCTTGAAATAAATAAGAAATTAAGAAGTATTAAAAGAAATATTCATCTATGAAAAGTCAATTTTTCAAAGTTCCACTTAATTTAAAATTTTCGAAGACCACGAATCAGTTCTATTAAAAATAGCTTTTTTTTTTATTAAAAGTAGAAAAATAAAACTATTTTATGAATCAAATTTACGAAAATAAAACCCAAAGCCCCCGCCACCTGAAAACATGCGTTAGTCAATACCGAGAATGCTTTTGCACTAAACGAAGAAAACTAATTTGCAAAAAAAAATAACTCAACTTAATCGCTCTGCTGAACTATTGAAATATCTGCAAGTTAACTCTCATATGTTTTTTATATGTTAATAGGAGACGAACAGACGAGGCCCCGGGTGGTAAGTCGTCATTAAGATAAATTATGTTTACTGACGATAACAATTACGATCAAAACTATCAGCACGTCCTGGAATCCTAATTAGGCCCCGGAATTCTATTTTTTCATATAAACAACGCGATTCGATATAAACAACGCGATTCGCGATGTACCACTCAGAGCATTACAATGATGAGTTCAACGACCATTATATAGGAGACATTGCATAATCACTATTGTGAATTGAACTTTGATTTATAGATTTGATATGTGGCTGTAGTTGACTAAAAACAACAAATTAAAAGTTCAGTTAGGTTAGGTTCATACACACGAAAATATTATTTAAAAGGTGAATAATCGCTAAGTCGTGACCGGAAACACTGTATAAATAAAAAAATATAACATATTTTTGTATTGTGCTTGCGAATCTAAATCAAATGAAACAGGTTTAAACATCATTAGGTAAATATTATTAGTTACAACTAGAAGACTATACTAAATAAATATTAGTTAAATTACTATCAGAATTAATTGGTCATAACTAAACAACTGAAATAACAAATATATATGTCTTATTATTTTGCAAACATTATATAAATCATTTATCACATCTCAATTTTCCAATTTATCGGACAATGTAGATTCGAGTAGATTTTATTATAATAAAAAAAAGATAATAATCAATTTTATTACATTATTCAGCAGGAACTGGATAAGATCATAATACTATAACATTAATAATCGAATATTTCGTAAAATCTGAAGCAGGATCAGAAGGTTGAGATAACACGTAATCCCGAAGTATTATTTGTGGTTAAAGGATTTACTTTTAGAGATCCATTGTACCACACGGAATATCAAAACAGTCCAGAACGACTATGTTGCTCCATTGATATAAAACTTCTTAACAAGTCAACCCGAGTACCAGAACTTCTAAAGCCTATTTTAGTTGCCGGCAAATCGATGACTAGATGGAGTTGACCCGACTTTTTGTCAGTTGACATCTATTGACCTCAAAGTGTAACACTTATCACAAATTGATTTGTAACTAATAATAATCTGACTAACTTCGTTCTGCGACACTAAATCTTTATGTTTACAAGTACTAGATGAAAATAATAATTACCAGCCGAAAAAAATTTACTTCGTTTATATCAAATGTTTTATAAATTATTGAGATCATCGCGTTAGACGTACGCATAGAGACTTCGCTTCATATTACTCGTATGTAGTGTTACATTACCAAACGTAATTAATTAAAGTATACTTCAAACTATACACGCGTAATAACCCTACACATACGTGTCACACAAATACCCACCACCATAAAAATATCATGTTGACCAATGTGATTATTTTTAGCAAATACTTCAACCTCATTACACTTACACCGCTCTTCAATAATCCTACTGCCCAATTGTTACACGACACGTCCACAAACATAACCCACAAACACACGCTGCCAACAAACAAACCTTTTCAATCCTACACCCACATTACATTATCATATTATTAAAACATATTGTCCACGATATGACACATTAATATATGTAATCCACTTAAATATAATAACCATAACACTTACACACCAAAGTTAACGAGGAAAAGAGATAGAGCATAGTGAGTTGTTTCGATTCCAGTTTAAAAAGACCAAAATAGAACTCGAAATCCACGTTTATATGATTAAAAATTTTGAAATAGACCGTTGGAGTCGGTCGACATTTCGACAACTTTGATAAACAGGCAAGTTAGCTTTCTCTTTAATTAAACGGTTATTCTCAGTTAAACACTTGTACTATTAACGTGTGTGAAATAATTGTTAAATATAAAATAAAATAAATCAGTGGTACTGATAGATATTTACGCGCGATCTCTTAACCTCGTAATTCTAGCCATAGTTTACATACATTCCCAGATAAATCATACTACCCTCTAACGTACATAATTATAGGTTATACACATAATACTATTTTATATTTATATATTTTTTCAATAGAACACTACAACATACGTAATACACACACACACACACACACACACACACACACTGACCTACAACTGAAGATCCCCTCGGCCTGCAGGCCGATGGCCTCGACGTCGGCCCGGCCGATGCTGTCGGCTTGCTTGTCGCCGGACTGCTCGAACTCCTTCTTGAAGATCGACAGCAGGCAGCTGATGCGGTAGTCGAGTCGCACGTCCAGAATGAACTGGGTAACGAAATGGTTTTATGTACGTCCGAGCAGAAAGATTATGCACGTTTATATCGTACCGACATTTCATTCTGACTGGTATTCATCGTCATTATGAAGGTGTTATATCCGCTCTGTAGCTAGTTAAAAGAATCGCGGCATCCAAACAGTTGACACATGGAGGACAATACCTGGCCTGGTACATTTGGCCAAGGGTTAATATTTATGATTCTGGGCCATTTTGCTCTAGAATGCCACCCATCATACTGATACAAGTATTGTGGACCAATACTTACCTCAGTATCACTATCTCCCCATAATTGTTTTGTGTGTATTATTAATATATCCAACGGAAAATTGTCCAACTTAAATCAATTAAGTTACGAGTACAATACCTGTAAAATCTCTATAATCTTGAGTTTAGTATCCATGACGAGTGGATGTTTACGAGCCAGCGCCAGCGCGCTCGGACTGCGCTGGGGTCCGCCCGCCCCGCCCACCACCTACATAGACAGAGACAAAGACAACATGAGAAAAAATGAAACAGAAAATCAACCTGTCTCAATTTACGTTAACCCATTTGGTCTTTGAAATAAAACCAGGGAAATCTTGAGCTCGAAATTGTGAACATATTTGAAGAAACGTGACTGACTTAATGATTTAATGACACAAGTTCTACTATTCTCAGTTTTATTACTCATTTTTAGTATTCTTTTAGAAGCTCGCGCGAGGGCCGTTCACAGCTCTTGCGCACTAGCGCCAGTGGATTGCGGTGGCATTAAATAGAAACCATGCATTTCTGACTGCGAAATCCCACACTACGTAAACATGTAGCAAGTACACAATATATATGGTCAATGATTTAACTTTCTTTTCGGCAATCTTTACACCACACTCCACATACATATGCACAATAATACTATTGTGAAATCATAACTAAGTTCTATTTGTACATTAAAGACAACATAAAATACAATGGGATGTCGGGTAGGTCTGTATCTAAATAAAATCTTTTTAGGATTCTTCGGTCTATCACTTTGGTTATACAACACACAAAAACCACTGAAGCGACTTAAAAATGTATGACGCATGCTTTTATGACCTATATTACTTGAAAATCGGGTAAGCAGGACTTGGGTGTACCGTCCCACAGCAGGGAGACCTAACGAAGATTTACTAACATTAACATACATTGTCTCCTAAACATAATCCACTCGTCACGTCAGTCGTTCCCCTAATGTTCACTGTTGTTGATGTTAGCGAATTCTTAGCGAGCCAAATGACGTATTGTGTGTAGAGCTAATAAAGTTAAAGCTAATGTAACATTCTGTGAGTCCTCACATTGCGCGCGACAGATCCGAGCGTGATGGACGTCATCACAGCGCCCATGTCGCCGATGCTGCGCAGGACGCCGCCTTCCGCTGAAATAAATAATACATTCTGTACAATGTTACTAAATTTTACACGCCCATTAACTTCCAGTAGACGCGTGACACTGTTTGGGCGATTAAAATGAGATCCATAAACTGTTGATAAGGCATGTGATAAATAGTCTTTATTCCGTCTCTCGTCTCGTCTTAACCTTCTAGGTTAAGATTCTTTAATAGTGATAAAGTTCGCAATTTGGTACGTTGGG
>DWPT01002534.1:0-16020 GCA_018251895.1 Agathymus mariae mariae | reverse complement strand
TTCTAAATGGCGTTCTATGGGGGAGGCCTATGTCCAGCTGTGGACGTCTTCCGGCTGATGATGATGATGATGATGATGACGACTCTAAACCCCATAAAAGAACGCTGATCCTTATGAAGACGTAACCAAATTATGCCTATTTCTTGTTTCTTGATTACATTTAAAATAAATTCATTCACCTGATTATTTTGAATTATTAATATCAAGATGAAGATTACTAATAATGATTACAAGCTTTCATTAAAGCTGTAGTAGTATCACAAAAAGACCATGTTTTCTTAATTGTCGCTCTTTTGGGCACTCATTGATCATGAATATATTGCTGCTGTTGGCCTCTATTTCACATTCACAATTATAGTGGTAGAGGGCATAATCCATCGCGATGGTGAGGGCATGGACTTCACACGGTCACGAACTACGAAGATATTTAGGAAAAATTTGCGACACAGTCTCAATCAACTTGACAATTTACGTTCTTTTTTATTGCAATAACTTAATGTATGATCAACATTATCATAATCATAGACGAGATAATTTTGTAATATTGTGATGTAATAATATAATAGTGGTTCAATTTTCCAGGTGTAAGTAATATAATCGCAAACCTAACTCCTGAGCGCCTGGCCGCTGTCGTTGAAGAGGACTACATGGCGCGCGAAGTTGTTGTTGAAATTCCAAAATTCTCTGTTGAAAGAAGTCTGCCACTCAGACCGGTGAGGTGTTTAAATATTATTGTCTGATAAAAACTTAAGCATAATATACTAAAAGGTATATGGACAAAATGTATTTAACAAAGCGTCCACAAGAAACTTTAAATATTATTTATATTATTTATAGCAACTCTGGTTATTAAAAGTGCTGTAACTTACTTGTTACCCTATTCCAGATCCTAGAAACATTGGGAGTAGGGGACTTGTTCGACTCTACGTCGAACTTTAGCACCCTCACTGAAGACTCCGGAGTAATATTCGATGACGCTGTCCACAAAGCCAAAATACAAGTCGACGAAGAAGGTAAATTTATGTTTTGTAGGTTTTATTTGTTTTAAAAAGGTCCTTTATCCTACACGTATCTTTAAATAATAAAATGTGCGTATTAAAATTCAATCATCATTTGTTTATTGTATTGTCCGTTAACGTTCTCAAAGGAGTGTGAAGATACCTACATGCTAAGATGAGACCCGAGTTCAACAATGTATAGTAATGTCTAATGATGGTAATTAACTTTATGAGATTGGATTCATCAATATGAAATTAGATGTGATTAAGCACTTTAGCAATTACCCATAAATATGTTCCAATTCAAATATTTATAATAGCGGGGCAATTGAATTATTGTAAAAAACATATACAACTCAATTAAAACCCCAATATTTCCAAGAACATTTACTCAGCTACCGAGAAACAATCTAAAATATTAGAAACAGTTAATAACGTACAATCAGGTCACAAATATTAACGTGTATTACTTAAATTATTTGTATTTATAAAAAATAACAACAGTCTTTCTCTATGCACGTTAATAATAATCTACTAAAAATACCAGGAAAGTAAAAAACAAAATCATAACCGACATCTTTATATGCATAAATGCTTGCAGGTATTGCAATGCATATTCTGTTCTCGGTCTTTTATAGTTTTTGGGGATTCCATCCCTCCTTAACTTCAAACCAACTTCTTCTGCTCTTGATGCACCCCATTGAACCCTCCTGTTAGAGGTGACTGGGCTCTGTACCACCCATTTTAATTCCGACGCTACTTGCATTGTGGTAGGGTATTTTGCAAGACTGGCTAGGCACCACCCTCCTTCTAAAATCCACCATAAAATGTTTCATATTTATTTCGATCGCAGTGCCGGAGAGAGTGCAGTAACACACTTACACACACAATCGACAACACTTCGGTGATGCGTTTGGTGTTATAAAATTTTATGGGCGACGGTGAACATTTACCGTCAGGTGATTCCTCTGCACATTGGTCGACTAGTTGTATAAAAAAAGTTTTAAAAGTTAAAAGTTACACGCAATTTTTTTACTTTGTGCTCGTTAGCCTTTGCTAATTGAGTTCTGATAGATCTATGTTTGTATTTTTATATGTAACGAGTACTTTACTTGTAATTATGTATATTATATGTCTGCAATGATATAAAATTTCATTCGTACATTGCTCGTTCATTTGATTGAAATCTTATTAAAATACAGAGTTGTTATCATTTGCAAAATAAATTCTTATGACCTCTATTGCGTTAATGCATGTACTGATTTTATTTTAGATCGAAATCAATTGAGGACATTAAAATTGCTACAAAACTCGGTCGGCTTTATTTGTTAAATTAAAGTTAAGTACCTAAAGATTGTGTCAATCGAGGTCGATAAAACTGGTTTTGTTGCGGCTTAATTAATGCGAGCAATTCAACTGGCAAGTCTTATGTAGAATTTTAATTTCGTTTATATGGTTTCTATGCTGTTTTGAATATATAAATTTATACAGTATTATTTCAGAACTTCCATATTTAATCGATAAAAAAATTAACGTAGTAAAAAAGTAACGCAATTGCAAACAGAACGTCCAATCCATGGAAGATAATTTTCATAAAACAGAATGTAAATTGTGCATTTGGAGTTGAATTACTCTTGAGGCGAAAAATGACTAACCCAATTTTTTGCGTAGATGATCTCATCATAAACACTGTTCATAATGGAACACAAGATTTATTGAAGCAACGTGTTTCACGGAAATGCAATTAAATAGAATTGCTCATGAAATTTTTGCACTAGCGGTCATTCTATAATTTTAGTTCTCACTATGTCCGAAACTGGTAAATATTAATATTAGCACATTGGCATATTATGTTTTAATTATGCACCAAATTATGTAACTAAATATGGCAAGTCGGTAGTTCACCATCATCTTCATTATAACCCATAGTTGTCCCACTACTGGGCGAAGGTACATACCTATCACTATGAAGGAAAGTAGAAGGGTCAGGTCAATCCAACATGCTAGTCAAATGCAGGTTGGTAGACTTCACACATCTTAGAGTACGTTATGGAGGACTGACACAAGTTTCGTCACGATATTGTGTTTCACCGAAGCGAATCATCAGTCCGTGTTTAGAAGGTGTATATTAGCGGGATAAAGTTCATGAGCTCTTTAGTCATGGGCACGTTAGATATCCGTGTCAGTAATTATCATATGCTTACTTCTACATTCATAATTAATATTTTAGAAATTAATAAAAGCGCCTGCGCTTGAGTTGACCACAAATCCGTCAGAAATCTGCACAATATCAGTTTAACTGCTATTTGTTATTGTTATGTTAGTATTTTGCTGTTACGGAAAGCTTTTCTGTTTTAGAAATAATCTTAACTTTTTATTGCGTATCCAAATATGTATTTAGTCAAATAACATAATATTATGTACATTTAAGGAACCGTGGCGGCGGCAGCGTCTGCGATCTTCGGTTTCCGATCGTCGAGACCCGCGGACCCCACAAGGTTCACTGCGAACTTTCCCTTTGTGTACATCGTGTACGAGCATCCCACTAACTCCGTACTCTTTATGGGAGTTTACAGAGACCCCAAGAAATAAAGGTCTCTTATAAAATAATACTGCTTGATTACTCTGTATTAACTTAAATTATTATATGTCTCACAAATTAATTGTTAATGTAATTTTATAACATAAGACGTATTAATTAAATTAGTTAAGAAAAATTAAAATTGTTTTATTATTAACACACCGTTTTGACTAGCTTTGAACGTAAAACGAAAATTTATCCTTTATATTAAATATATATTCTATTGTCATATTTATATAAAAGTAAGCTCAAAGATGTATCAATTGAAATTAAAAAGCTTCATGTCAGTTCATTTGAATTGGCTGTATTGGAGTCCTGTCAGTAATTAATATGATTACTGGTATTTCCATGAAGCCTGCCTTACTAGCTACTACAATTACCAGTGATCCGGCTGGGACTGCACAGCCAGTACTATCTTTATTTCATTCTTCCTATTTCTTGGCCGACAACGCATCAGTGATAGCCATAGTGTGACCAATGTCCGTAGGCAACGGTGACCACTTACTTGTCAGGCGGCTCATCTGCTCGATTGTCGGTTATTTACATAAAAAATGGTTAGGAAGATTGAAAAATATGTAAAACTGTCTAATTAACATATTTCAAGCAATTAAGCAAAACTAAAATTTATAATTAAGTAAACGTTAAGTCTCACCAACTGTGGTACGGTAAAACAATTGTGTGTAAGAATTCAACAACCTGAGACTTTGTTTCCTATGAATTTTAATCTGATTTTTTTTAGAAAAATTGCCATTAAGTAAAATTCATACGTTGGAAAGGATATGTAATGAAAAGTACGGATATTCACATGCACAACAATAATTTGATAATTAGTTTGTTTACATCGTGCGTGTATTATGTAAGAGGCATACTTCAAACTTACACCACTTGCGACACCTTTATTTGTAACACATACCGAACCACTAAATGAGAAAACCTACAACATCCTGCAGTTTCAAGGATAGACGCAGTTTACTCAGCTTTTGGTTTTCTGTACAATACATTTTGTAGGAATTAAACGTACGTGTAGTTATAATAATCTAATTCATTATTAAATCTTTTTGAAGAATTCCCACCAGCATGTATATAAAATGTCATGCGACTAAATCTATACTCGATACAATTTTTCCCGTCCACCAGACACCTCTTCGATAGCTTGCTGGAACCTAAGTAAAGGTGACCAAAACGTTTAACTGCCATGCTGTACAGAAAGCTCCTCGGAGCCTCCTCCTTCGGAGTGCTGAGTATATAGGCACACTGTCATGTTCATAGAAGCGTTTGTAGTTACATGGTTATTGGCTCGGTGGTTATACTTATGAATGCTTCTACGGTTAGTATTGAGTAGTATATTACACGTAACATTGATTTTATAAAAATTAAGTGAAAAAACTAGAGATTAAAATCTCCCCGGCGCTTCTCGATCGCTTCACATTGATAAGCCTTATTGTACTTCGTAACAGCCAAACCGTTACTATCGCTACTAATTTGGATCGTATTGATAAATACAGGATTACCTGTAATGATGCCGTAAACACGCCGAGATAAGCTTTCTTCAAATTTATCAGCTATGCCATAGCACCTGTCCCGCGGTAGGCTTCTGAGCTCTGGTGATGTTTTTACAAAGCTGTAGAACCTTTAGAAGTGGAATCAAAGATTTGATATGTGTTTTACATTTTTAAACACCAGTTAACTTTTATTTCTATTTTGACGAATCACATACACGATCATGGGGTAAACTTAGGCAGCTAATTCGAAAAGCATCGATACCATCCTACTACATCTTGGAATAAGGACGAGAATAACTCCTTGGATCCCTTATTTGCTCTAAGAAAGTGAAAAACAGACTCATCTGAATTGGTGCATCAAGATGGGCTTCAGAAATCATTACTGGTGATGAAAAATGTATTTCTCAATATGACTCTTTTAAGAAAGACAATTACAGACAAAATTACAAAGACCTCGCAACGTTAGCAAAAAAATGTAGGCTATCATTTTTTTTGCGATGCGAACATTTGTCTTCATCAATGCTGGAAAACTGTAGCCAGTGAACTCGAAATGGTATACTACACTAGCACCACACAAAGCTGTTTAAGTTGTACTGAAAACAAAAGCCAGGGTTCACGATAACGCCTCATCACCTACATCTCTTAATATTTACAGCCTTGAGTTAGTTCCCTGAAGTTTTTTTTTGTTCCTAATAGTGAAAGAATAAATAAAGTGAAAGTTTTTTCGAGCGATACAGAAACCGTGACTGCATAAGTAGCCATTTTTGATTTGTCTGATCAAAACTGGCAAAAGTGTTGACAAAGTTGGTTTAAACAAATAGAACTTTAGAACAGATGTAAAATAAATAATATTAATGTTTTGAATACCTTTTCTTTATCTCAAAACTTATTGAGGGACCTACGTAGCTTACACACACGCGTACACATTAATATTTATAATTTTATCAAGATTTTAAACTAAATTTAATGATCGACAAAATATTGTCAATGTAAGATTGTACTCAGTAACACAATGTGCTGATATGTCGGTTAGTGGATAATAAGATGAAACGACACTTAATAATTAGCAACTCGTAGGCTGCCCCTACGAGTGCCAACAAAGTACCTTTGTATAATTATGAACCATACCTTATATCTTAGATGTGTTTTGCATATTTTTTCAGTTACTAATATTTCAGAAATTAATCAAATTTAATTGAAAAATGGTGCATTTTTGTAGAAGTAAAAATTTGTAAAATCTGTTGTAACAATCACAAACAGTGTTTAATAAAGTCGTAACACATGGTTTTCAAACATTACATTATTATGTGTAAGCATTACATAACAATATATAAAAAATATATTTGTTTACTCTTTATGAATCGCTTCATATTTAAAGATACCGTTATGGAAAATTTATGAGGAGTGAAATTTTGTGGAGTGTTAACTAAAATGCGCTGCGCACCTTTTACGTTAAACTCATGTATGTGTATAATTGTATAGAGCCCGTAAGTAAGCTGTATAATATATGTGTATATATATTCAAAACTCTATATGTAAATACTTTCATATATGTATTACCCAAAGATACTTAAGGATTAAACTCCAGTCGCGAGTCGAAGCTGACATACATGCTTTTCTTTTTTTTCGTTTGATGGTCGTTGACGTGATAATACTAGTGCAACATTGTACATAATTTAATTTTATAATTTGTCATAGTTACATTGAATATATGATAAATTAATTACTTATTTAAATTAATTTTACAGCAGCCGTACCGACATTTTTACATCGCATAAACATATTTATTAAACCAATAGGTACTTTAAAAACATACGTTATTAATGTTACATAAACTTACTGATTAAATAAATATTCGAAAATTAAAAGTTGTAATAAAATTGACGGCCCATCGGCTTTAGAAAGTTTGCGTGCTCAACTTTACTCGGTGATGTCTGTTTATATTTCTAACAAGCTTAATGTACACATATTATTGATATTTTTTTAGATAAGATGACTGAATAAGTTATAATTATATTCTCACTTGCATTATACCTGATTATTCACGTAACTGTAATAATATATTTGGGAAAGGAGTAAGATTGCATATTGAATGATTTTACGTTTTCACTGTTCGATTTCTTGCACTCCGGTTTTCTGTATGAATTAGACGTCTGACCCCTCGCCCCGCCCACTTTATTTTGCTGCATAACTTAATTATAGTGTAACTAACAGGTGACTGAGCTCGAATGAATGTTTTATGACAATACATATATTTTTTGGAATAATACAGGACTTTCGCAGCTACATTATATTTTATGCTGATATTCCATTCAAACGCCACAAACTATGGTCACTGTCAAACGTTTTTTAAATACGATACAACGTTTCTGAAAAGACGAAAATAATTTTAATTATGTACATTATTCCACCCTATTAAGGGATATGTTGATACAATTTCACATAGAGTTACGTTTTGTATACGCATAGATTACAAAATTTAAACAAATATACCATATAATAATACATCTTAACATTTTATTAATTTGGCAAGTCACCATAAGAGTTTTTATGAGCTGTCAACTATGCTTAGATTTACCTTGAAAGGCAGCGGTTAATAAGTTAGCGGTATTTTTAACATAATATGCTCGTATAAATAAGTACAGATAGTAAATGAAAAAGAACGTATTTTGATTACTAGTAGCGCTTCGGTTTCGTGACTGTTTTGCGTCAGTGTTTTGTAGTGACTTTGTTGTATCTACTAATTTACACAGATGGATTTATTAAGAATAAAATTTGACGTTGTAAACAATGAGTCGAAAGCGAGAATGTAAACGTAAATCCATCGGA
Source organism: Agathymus mariae mariae (assembly GCA_018251895.1). Classification (NCBI taxonomy): domain Eukaryota; kingdom Metazoa; phylum Arthropoda; class Insecta; order Lepidoptera; family Hesperiidae; genus Agathymus; species Agathymus mariae. The sequence continues at coordinate 8,110 of DWPT01002534.1, read as the reverse complement.
AGTGTTTGCGGTATCGATAGGATCTCTTTGCCCACAATAGAGTTAATTACCGCATGCCCGTAGCTCGATGGACTAGGGTTGTTACCATATCATTCGTATTTGATACGAGACATCCAAAATAGTAGGCAAATATTATCGTTAATACATTCATATTGTAACAAAAATATTTTATTTTTCCTTTGTTCAGTTATGTGGCAAAATATTCGCTTGGACTTATAATCATTTGCTGCCATGTTTAGTACCATAGATTGATTAATAAAGAATTCTCTCAGGCATTAAGTTAAATTTTCATTGACGGCTTATTTAAAATTTTGCTCTGAATCAAAAACGCGACTCTAAAATATCCTAATTATGAGTACAGACCCACATTCATATGTCAAGCATGACTAACAGGATGTTGACGAAAAACTCATAGAGATAAGAAAGAGAGCGATATTTTTATTTATTCAAATATGAAAGTCTTTTTTGGTAAAATAATTTCTATATCATAAACCAGTGTTTACGTACTTACCCGACTTGGGTTGACATCATGCCCGTCCACTGCACCAATTTTATAATAAACACAGACACAATATAAGAATACTGAAGACTATAAATCAGTTTGTTAAATTCCGGTGTGGATCAAGGTCATTTGGAAAATTATTGGTTTCTTCACGTGTAAAAATTTTTCAAAGAATTTATGATGTTTTTAAAATTCGCTAAATGCTAACCCTATGTGTCGGCCGGAAAAGTTTGAAACAATACCCGGTCGAAGACGTCTTGCTATCTGTATTATATGTGCTTTTGTTAGCCTGTCTTGCTAAACTACAATGAAGAATGTATACTTAATTGCAACTAAGTATCTTCCTTATGTTACTTGGCTCAGTTCTTTACGGGAAGGTCCATATGCAATGAACTTATATTGGTAAGCTTCTATGTCATGAATACTTAACGTTATATTATGATCTTAGACATAGACACAAAAGCACGTTCTTTGTAGACAACCACATAGACATGTAAACCTAATAAAATAATAATAAAATGTGCTCATAACTAAACGGTTAATGTCAATTGCGATTAACCTACATACTCTTAGCAAATTAAACAAATTGTTTGGTAACCTCTAGTTGTTAAATCAGACGTTAAGTTTTCTCGATGGCCTTCGGCAGTCTTAACAGTTTTCAGTGCTCAGCTGGCCTGTTGAATAAGTCTTTCATCTGTGCTGGACTGGTTTAAAGTCGGTTCAATTTCATTTTCATTTGTTGTCAAGAAACTTTTACAGATTCGAGTTTTGTAATAGATTCTTGTGATGGAATACCTACTTATATGAGTGAAAGTTACATGCAGTCCGGTGATATGGTGCTTACGTCAGTAATATTTCAAAGGTAGACTTTACTAGTTGTAGAAAAATATTATACGTAGTCATCACCGTTTCCGAACACATCCTTAGGACCTAAGGCTTTGCTGACGCGTTGTCAGCTTAGAAGAAAGCGAAACAACGTTAACGAGATCTTGTAACCAATGCATGTTAAAAGAATACACATTATAATATAAAGTTTTATAAAATTGAAAAGTAGATAATGAATACATTACATCAAACTGACAGACTGACATTTTAGAGCTCGTTACGTTTTCGCTCGATCATCATTCAGTAACTTCAAACATACTGATATCGATAATATGTTAATTTAGATTCAAATCGAGCAGGTGAAATCGCGTTTAATCAGGTTGAGTTATAAAGTCATAATCTAAAGTATAACATAAAATCGTGCAATATATTAATGATTTTTCTAATCTAATATAAATATCTATTGTCTCGTGTGGTCGATTAATATGTTCATTATTTTGCCATATTTTTAACAATCCGAACAATAATTAAATAAGTAGATATGATATAATATATGAACGAGAACCTTAGTTTTGTACAATAGCGTTATGAATGGATCGAGTCAGTTATGAATATTTTTATTTTGCAATTTCCTTGTGTTAGTCGTTCGCTCGCCAACGCTGCCCTAAGCACTGGTTACCTCGTTTCTGACAATAGTTTACCGTTAACGCTGCCAGTCTTCATATTATCTGTTTTGGGCCGACGATCGAAATTCCGTTGTCTATTTTTTTAATAATTCACACAATTATATAGGTACTACTTGAAAACTTATATAATTACACAAACTTAAACTTTAAAATTCAAAATCAGCACCCGAAGTTTTACATTCGTGTATCTTAATTTTTTAACCCAATAACACGTCACTAAAATACTCAAGTTGCGGAAACTCTCTTGACACAATGGCTTTCTATTCTTCTTTTCAATAAAGATAGGAAAAAAAATACAACCTCTACCGTTGGTGCCAAACAACCGATTCGTAATATATGTTACTGACTAGTACAATTAATTTTATAACACTTATGGAACCATAAACACTACAGCTGAAGTTAGGCTCCGCACAATCATTACGTCACATTACCACAAGTTGTTCCCGCGGGCGCCGCGCCGATCGAATCGACTACGGCTGCCCGTTATCATGACTTTATGAATGTTATTTTGCGTAATTTAATGTTATTGAGCACTTCTTCGAACTTTATAAGTTGTATTATATTGATGTATGTTTTATGACTATTCAAATATAAGGTATTATTTATACAAAAATAAAACTAGTAACCCGTCCTCGCATTGCGTCAGAAAAACAAAGCCTTACGTTTAGAAATAGCATCAATGATTTAGGAATGGTTTTTTGTAAGTTATATGAATTAAAAACATATTTACTTACTATAACAGCTCTCGCTGCACATTCTATATTTTTATACCTTATCCCGCAAGAAAAGATTCATTTCCCGTGATAAAAAGTATTATGGATTACAACCATATGATCATTAATAAGCTACTAAAATGCCAAATATCATTTAAATTTGTTTAGTGATTTTATCGTGATGGAGGTCAGTCGGACAGATTAAAGATATAAGATTGATTATAATATATATGTTTCGGGTTCTATATCAGTAACGAGGTCTACTTACATCAATAGTTTCCTAAAATAATTCCATAAACAGATTTGACTTCGTAACAGTTTTATTACTAGTATAGGTTACGAGTATGTAACTAACAACTGACAGGTTTTGTTGTACGTGAAAAGTTTATGTAAGTAACTAACAACTAATTATTATACATATACACTTGATATATAAGTGGCCATCTGGAATAATGTATCGTTCAAATGGCAAAATACTTTTTCAAGCAGGTGCCGTAATTCCGGAGGTTACATTCCGCATATAAATAAACTCACAAAATTTGCACTCTCTCTTTATAATATTGGTATAGATATACATTATTAGATATCTTATATAAACTTTTATATAAATATTAGATAATTAACTTTTAAGTGCATTCCTTGAAAGTTGAACATTGTTATAAATAATTTTTGAAACGAGACTAGTTTGTAATCGCTGATAAATAAGCAGATAACAAGTAAAAACAAGAACAACTGTTAAACTTCGCATAATAAAACGAATCCGTAGATAATAACAGACGCTACTCCACATCGACTTAAAGATCAAAACAGCCTACATGCCATTAATTAGCATGACGCTTGAGAAAGTAAATTATTTTAATTGTATTCATATGATTTTGCCACCAAGACATTTTAGCGATAAATGTTTAATTTCATTCTATTTTAATAAAGAGAGATAACTGACGGCGAAATATTGACTGACACACTGGAGCAGTCTTAACTAACAATCACATACATGATCCATAATTTTAAAGTAATTTCTCTTTGGACTTAATGAAAGAAAATACAGATTTTGGAGATTTTGCGTTATTTTATAAAACTTTACAGGGAGTTCGTAATTTTAGTTAAGTAAGAAATATAAAATTGGTAAAGGTAATCACCACAACATAATTGAACACAGTCTGTTAGTCATTTTATAGTCAAAGTATTATTAAATAAAAACGCGTAAAAAGTATTTGACCTTCTATAATAAAACAGGATGTTTCGAGTGTAATGTGCAGTAAATGAAAAACATTTTTATTTATATTATAAAAACATTTTATTAGCAAACTAAAGTAGGAAAGTAAAAAATATAAGAAATTCAATACAAAACTGTAAATGTTGTAAAATTATGGTAGCTACGAATTTCATTACATTACAAATATAGCTTATCTGATACTGATATGAGTGACCAGATTATTTCGGACAGACTAACAATACTATGACGTGCGAAACTTATGCGTCATTTTTTTGTAGTTAACTTAGTTTTACGGTACTGTAATATTAGAACATTACTGTACATGTTACGTACGAACTTTCTTAAGTACGCAAGGACTTGTCTAGTGCACTTTTGTAGGTTGATTTTTGTTTAGCTTTTGTTATCGTTGAGCAAATAATATTAATTATAGTTAAGGTGTGTTCAATTCAGAATATTATTTTATCTTCCCATATTACAGAAACGCTTTAAGACACAAAAGACTCGCAGTCATGTCCATTAAATTTATGGAAGACCTGAATGTGCGTGACCAGTGCATCTAGCTCTAGCCGCGATAAGTCAACATTGTTTATACCTAGCGAATGACAGTGTCAAAGAAAACACATAAGCGAAAATCACAGCTCGGGTTAATCAAAATAAAATTATTGTTTTGTTTTCCTTTTTCTTTACTTAACTATATCTCTATAATAAATAACGAAAATAATTTCCAGCTTAAGGATGAAGTGCATAGTTTTACATGGTAATTTTGCACTTGGAATTTGAGCAATGATTGCAATATTCCAAAATACATCAATCAGATTAAATATATTTACAAAAAAAATTAGAGCTGGAATCCATTTTGTTTACTGTGGTCATTCACGTCATACAAAAAATACACACTGTTACATCATAACTGTTAAATTACTCAAGTCCAAATTAAACATAGACATCTTATAAATAAGACATTATCAATAAAATCTAATAATCAACTCAGGAACAAATGCAATAATAATCCGTCAATAATAATAAATCCTTTCGAAATAAGTACACAAAAACCAACATAACTTAATATATTACATGAATATATTAACAACCATTAATGCAGACGCATATTAAAATAAGGTAGCCATAGTTACTTACATCTAATTGGTAAATCTCTCGAAAATATCTTATTACTTACAAAATCTATAAATTCGCTAACGTTTAAAATACCGTCTAATGAGATACAAATGGTAGAGCAAAAATTTACGTCTCGAATTACTTTTCCTCCAACTCACATTTCCTCTATCATACCTATTTACAAATAATGAGTATTATTAGGGAAACTCCTAAAGATTTTCACAGATATTTTATATAAGCACTTAATATATAGATATTCGAAAACATTTCTTCCGAAGTTCTTGATAGACGTTTATAAATCAAGAAGATATTGTTGTGTAATTGAAAAAATAAATTTAATAATAGTATTTAAATCGCTTTATAGATTAACATTAGTACTATAAATGTACCAAGGTCTGGAAAAAATATTATTGTATATTATTATTTCATTTCCAGAAATAAATGTAGATTATTAAAATCAATGGATTAAAGAGATAATAGAATTTACAGCAAACAGCAACGATCTTAAAAGTGTTAACCGTACTTGAAGATAAGTTTATTAGATCGCATCCAATCAGCTTAATTATTATTATTATCTCCTTGATTTATAAACCTTCGTTAATATTACATTCAACAGCTCAAATTAAGTATTTTTTAAATTTAATAATGTTGTTCTTTCAGTCAGGGATATACATCACAAGGCAGTGTTCGATTACTTTGTTTAATTATAATTAAAATGTGATTTTATTAATATTACATATTGTTATCTACGTGGCAAGATTATTGAAAGATACATACAAGTAGCCCCTTTCATTGAGAATTATCGTTGAATATTACTAGTTAACATCACTGAGAATGAATACCGAAAAATATTTTTTCGACCTTTCTTTACATGTCTATACATTATCCAAAGGAATACTGGAAATTGATATTTTTTAAGACGAAGATGAAACCTTTTCAAACTTCTACATGTATTCATACATTAGCACTTATTGAGTATTATATAAACTTAATACATTCACAGTCCATACGATATTACAGTATTATGTTATTATTTACAGTAATAATAAATAGTAATATATAGGTAAATATTTAGCGTTATTCTACCGTAATCTCTTTTATGGAGTAAACATTTGTCATTTTAAACAATATTTTTTTTCTAAAAATATATGAAAATCGCGTTGAACTTTTTTATAATTTCAACATAGAATAAAAATATTAATTAGAGATATAGATTAAGGTAGATACGGCATTAATTTGTGACACCTTTATCAATGAAATAAAAGTCATATTGAAGAGTAATTTGAGCATTAAACAAAATAAACATCTCGAGGCATTGTCCAGAAATAACAACTTTATAAATACCCTACAATTTCACAGAAACGCTGCTTTACTTTACGCGTCAGTAGCGGAAAGAATCAATTTAAACACGCTTCATTATTTTATAATTTAATTTAATATTGGACGTTATTTTGGAAGCAGGAAGAATTTAGATTGGGTATGGGTACTGAAATTATTACAAAATTATGTATATATTATGTATTTCTTGTCTAGTCGCAAAATAAAAGTTAAATAATATTACCATTCCTGAATATTTTTTGTAAAAAAATATTGGAAGTCGATGCGTTTAGACAATAAAATAGCTAAATATTTGTGCCCTAAACGGTAAAAAAAATGCCATCGTATTTAATTGCAATCTTAACTAATTAATATTTTATAGATTCCAATCACGGCTTTGTTATTGCTTAACTTTTTTTTATAAATGCCAAGTTTGTATGGATATAAAAAATAATGTTCTTATAGATAACAGGCGAAGCTCTTGTTCTAAGTACACATAATGAACAAAGAAAGGCCAATTTGTTAGACGAGAAAGGGAGCACGGTTTTAAGACCGCGATTGAAACGCCGCCGTATATCAAATTTATAGCAATCTGGGAGCAATCAAGCCTTTCCCAGTATAAGGCGAAAGATATAATATTGTGAAAAAGGCACCCTTCACCGTATTGACTTGTGTACAGTTTCAAATAATTGACTTTAAATTTCTAGTAAACTATTAGATATATGATTATGATAATAAAAGCAGACCATTCATTTTGCACACAACACAGCCGTGTAGTATAATAATGCGTGTATTTTTGACGACCGCACTAAATTAGAACGGTGTTTCCATTATGATTTCAAACGAAAAAAATAGACGATGATACGAATATGGAGTTAAGCAAATGTAAAGATACGATAGTTGAGCAGTGAAAGATGTTGGATACTGAATGTTCGTTCTTTTACTCTTGTATTTTTTTTACTTTTTTTAGAAAGTTTAGTCGGTCGCACCGTCGGAGAAATTACAACGCAGGCGAGCAATAGGTAATCAGAAGCTGTTCATCATTGTTGGCTATTTATCTGATAGTTTCATTTGTACTCAGCAAAAGAAATATTAGGGCATATTGCTTATTATAGATTAATAGATCAGATACTGCTTACTTAACACAAATTGCTACAATAATTCAAGATCTCCTGTAGACATTAAAAATATACTTTATCACTTTGACGTTAAAAATCGTCTAATAAATACGGAATGTTGTTTTCATAATAATCTCGAAGTAAAAACACTTAATAGTACCTGTTCTTAGCTAACACTAGCTAAAGCTAAAAATTATTCGGTAACGGGCGGAATTACGTACAAATTAACAAGTATGATAACGGCCAAGTCCCACTGTCACGTTTCTTCTGTGTATTGCATTATTACTAAGTCATTTAGCACCTTACCAAATTCATCTGTGATATTTCAGCCTTTATGTATCCTATAAAACAAGAAATACACTCATTATCACTGTATCAATGTTCAATTGACTAACCATTGTAGACGAAGATGAAGCACCGTTTATGGTACGGTTACCTCTGCTTTGTTGACTTGGTAGTGCCATTGGCGGCGGCGCTTTTCTGTGCTATATGCGTCTGATAATGTTTCGCAAGATGCGCCTTCTGTCTAAAGCTTTTCCCGCACAGAGAGCACGAGAACGGCTTCTCACCCGTGTGCGTTCTAACGTGTACGTTTACTGAGTATTTGTCTTTGAATC
>DWPT01002533.1:0-16020 GCA_018251895.1 Agathymus mariae mariae | reverse complement strand
ATTACATACCATACATAATATGATTGAACCATACATAATTAAAAATATATGTCGGCCATTAAAGCATTTTTCTGTAATTTATATCATTACTGTCAGAGGTGACGGATACATCTGATTGTATCTTGCATTGTTTTTTAATTTATTTAAAGTATAAACAATCATTAGATAATATACATATAATATATAACTTAGATATTAAGTTGCTTACGATGCTTAGAATTTTTGCGTCGCTGGAAACACTAGACATTACATTCTTACAGCGTCACATAGTTGATATAAGAGGTATCTCTCCAACTGCATAAACACGATAATCTTACAGATTACTACGAACGGATTCTCAAATTATACCATTATCTACAGACTCATGAGAAAGGAATTACAAAACATGTAATAATTGTTTTGGGTGTATTTATTATTTGGGAATGTGACGATTATTCTTCCTAACGTAAACAAGTAACACAATTTATATAATATCACAGCTTAGGGAAGAACTTTTGTACAATTCGCCTTTAAATATTCTTATATTAAATCGATTTAAATAGGTGTATAGTATGGTATGTATGTAGTACGGTATATAGTGTATAATATGGTGTATATATTGGTATATACAATGGGGCACAATACGCTCTTGTTTTCTATCTTCAAGATTAATGAGTTAACAGTTACTAGCCATAATAATAATAATTTTGAAAGGAAGTGAGTTCCCTATGAGAGTGTTACGGATGTTAATGCATTTATGCATTAATTTTCTTTATTTGTTTATTTCATGTTTGTTGCTGATGCTTTCCTTCGTGGCAATAATTTCCATACCTTTACAAGTTTAATGTAGTTGGAATCGATTCCAGACCAGGGCTTATTAATAAACCGCGAAGTTATAATTCTACAACATAAATATTTCTATTTTTTATGTAAATAGCCGACAATTGCGCAGGCTCTTACTGAGTCATCAATAACCCGTAGCCGGCTAAGAAGACAGCTAAGAACGCGAAAGGGAGTTCAAGTAAGTCAGGCAGGTACCATCACCATGCAGGTTTTAAAGTATTACCGTCTGTCATTCATTCATGAGTTCATGAGTAGGAAAGGTTGATTTGAATTCCAGTTCGAACGCCCTTACGCCGCAAGGAGCGCATCTAGAACCTTCGTTATGACAATATTAAAACTAATAAAAAAATGTTATTCAATAATACCACAAGAAAGTACAGTAAGTTATATAACACACGACCCCATAGTCTCCCGTCGAGTCGGTCGACAGCTGGGGCACTCGGAAGGTAATCGGAGACTAGTTAGTTTAGTTAAACCGGTAGTGCAGACTAGGATGCAGTTACCTAGTGATGCACTTACTTTAAAGTTATATAACTAGTCATCCGTTATTAATATAACTTTTACCATTTTCACCTGCAATTTAATTACACACTAATTAAATATTTACTACGTCTACGTTTTTAATGAGTCCTGTCTAACTTTATTTTGCTTCATACGCTTTTTATTTAGCCTCTTTTACGAGTAAATTGTTGGGGCGATTTAACAAAAAGTATAATTTAAATGTTATTGATACACAGTATACAAATCATGCATACATTTTGATGTATTTATTGTCCGAAGCGACTGAATTTTTCATCCACACATTGAGTCATTATCTCAATTTACTTGAAGCTGTGACTTTAATAATTGCTGATATAAATTAACAAATCGAAGTTTGGAAACGCGTTGAAGTCTTTACTGTGTATTGCCGAACCAAACTGTACGAATATAAGTAACGTTAATTCAGTCGTGTATGAATACGGTGTAGCGTAACGTTACATCACATCACATCGTATTATTACACGTTCCTTGATTTCATACGTAATACACATTTGACATAAAGATTATAAAATTAATACGGTGCAACTTAAGGCGTAAAATCCGTGTCACTGACCGACTACGAGAGTTCGTCGTCATTCGTCGGGTATGGTCGCTCGCTCCCAAATGTACAGCCAGTGAAAGTGAGAGTAAATATCGAGAACGTTGAATACGGGCCGTTGCGCGTTGTACTAAACTACGATCAGCATAGCGTCGTAGGTCTTAGCATAATGAACTTGCATTAGCTTTAACTCTGTGTCTAGAGATGCGATGCTACGAGTTCATTTTTCAGTTATCTACTTAATTATTTAAGTTATATTTTGTATACAATTCATGTGAGGTATCTTTGTATTTATATCGCGCGCCCGTTAGTAACTTTTGAACGATTTGATGATTTTATACAATAAACTTAATACTGTTTATTGAAATTATGATTTACAGGTATAATATACGAAAGGTGGCGCTGTAGTGTCAATAATGCACAGTTAGAAAGTCAGAAAATTAGAGACGAATTTTCTCATTAAAAAAATTGGTTGTATTTCATTTATCTTTTTTTCACTATAAACGATATCAATATTTAGGTTACTATTCATACAAATAGTAATACTAAAAAATCTATTATTTCCAAAAAAATTATGTGTTCTAAATTTTTCTTTCCATAATAATAAAGGTTTTGTGCAAAATTTGCTCGCCTTCGAGTTCACTGATATAAGTATCAATTGATATGCCATTTTATTAATTTATTCATTAATTACAGTAATGTTTGTAATAAATACTATGCAACTTTATGTTAATAATACAGTGATGATGTGGTCTTTCAGTATTAGGTGTTTGTTGTGTAAAGTCCAAGTCAATGAATGTTAAGTTAACAGAACGATGTATCGAGGGCGCGCGTACTTTAGCAAAATGACCATTGAAAATTTTCGACATCATACAGTTATGATTGCCATGACTGTACAATGTTTAATTTTATAATATGACAACGATTTATTCCTTCATCACGGTACGGGTTACAAGGTTCGTTGGGTTGCTAGCGTGTCAAGTATATATCTTTGTGTGACTGCTCACCATCAAGATATCCGTCTGCCCGTTTGTGTGTTATTTACTTTAAAAATAACAATCGATTTGGGGCCTTACTTTGATTTATACATATGTTTTGTTTGTTATACGTTTATTGACAATGATTACGCAATTTACTGAATTAATGCTTAAACACTGTTCCTAAACTATGAATATTATTTATTAAATTTCATAATATCTTTGAAAAGGTATAAATAAAAAGTGAAAAGTGTAAAGTCTGTGATCAGCGGTGAACTGCAATTAAATTTGAAATATTCAGTGCGAAGTGAATAATACATTTATCTCAAGGGAGAATATTCAAAGCAAGCTATGCGCGTGCGGTGGTGGCGCGCGGTGGTGGTGTGCGCGTGCGCGCTGGCGATGCGCAGCGACGCGCTGCCGCCAGCCGCGCTCGGCGACGTTGTGGCCAACGCAGCCACTAGTCTCAACACCATGAAGGTGAGATATTTCTCGGTGCTATACCTATTTCTGTCACAACATCTTTACATTTTGCAGAGGGTTTGTAAGAAGAGCATTGCTATGACTTCGAATAGGACTGTAGAGTACATTTGAGGTTCATCATGACATGAATACATGGAACACCGTGGCTATGTATCATCAGAAGAACGTTTGCTGGTTTTCGTAGGAACAAACGTAAAGTTTTGTATTGTCTTTTTAACTTGGATTATCTTGAAATAAGGTACCTAATAGTTTCAGCGCAACCACAAATGATTTATATATATTGTATTGTAGTCAAAAGTTATTCACCTTGTCATTTGCAGTATTTTTATTTACAAACCGTTAAGTTACAAATACTGCAGTTAGCTCAAGCTGTAAACGTTTTTAACTTGAACATTTAACCCTGTTACTGTAATTGCTTCTACGAGAAATAAACGCACATTAAAGCAAAATATTTATTTGTCCAACATTTCAAAACCTAACAAGTTACTTTCGTCTAATAGGTGGAATATTAGAAAGTTGTAATTTAAGTTTATAGTTGGGTTGTATAATTTGTAACCTTCGACTGTGTTGTTGTTATCAATTGTCAATTGTCAACAGTTGAGACAAGACATTAACCAGAAAATGTCAAGGTAATTTCTTTAAATATAATTAAGATTAAGATAAGAGTGGATGTATATGTATTTGTGTTGTGTGGGTGTATCGCAATCACGAGTATAACTTATATTATGAGTAAGCAACTAGCACAATTGGAGATGGCCATATGATGAAATCTCAATATGGGCATAACACACACATAAGCAGCTAAACAGACAGATGTGTTGGTCTTGGTTAGTAACGTATATTTGGGCATGATACAATTAAATTTTTTTGTACTAGCATGAATATAAACGTAAAAGTGCCTGTCAAGATTGGCACACGTACTTATATAAGTTTAGTAATTGTATACTTGTGTTCGACATTTAAGATTCAATTATTGTATAATTATTTTTTAACATGTTTCTAATTTTTTTGGTAACAGATAAAAAAGCTCGACCATGTCCACCAAGCAAATTAAAAAAAGACAATCGTTTGACAAACAGACTAGAAGAACGTACCGAACTCTTGTCTTTGTTTACGTATACATACATATATTTGAAGAACTTACAGTTTTTCAAAATACTTTTTTTAATATTTTTTTTATTACTTATATGACTAACTCATCAATAATTAGCAAATAAAAACGTAAAGAAAAACTATGATAAACAGGATAGAAATGGTTAGGTATAAGGGTTTCTCATCACTTATTAATATATAGATACATAAACTTTTAAATATTCAATTTTCTACACGGTGCTTGTATCAGCAAACAAACCAGAATACCTCTTCTATTCAAGTTACTGAAAGACATGATCCAATATTAGACCAGCAGTAATAGATAATATACAGTCATGTAACTGACTGTATTATTATTGGTGGTTAGTTAGTAGTAGTGTGTATGTATTATGTATATGTATAAAACTATTCTTGTATGACTGAAAACATACATAATTCATCAAGTTTTATTTTAATACCTCTTAATACATATTCATATACACATAATAGTATCGTTTTATACAAAATATGAGTATTCAAATTCAAAACAACATTTTGAAATATAATATAAATAAATATATACATAACAAATAAATAACACGTGCTACACTAATTGAACTTTATTGAAATTTTAAGTTAATGCTTGACAACAATCCCACCTGATGGAATGTGGTGATGAAGTCATAAGATGTTGAACGCAGTATATAAAAGCCTATTCACTCTTTTCTTGAAGACATTTGAACTTAGCGGACTTATATGCATTTTATGTACCTTCAATACCTGTTTGCTTGCAACGAAGTTACAGATTACAAAATTTGTGAAAAAAAAAAGATGATATCATTTTGATACACACTGTCAATAACTATGTGATAAATCAGTGTTGACATCATAAATAATGCAGGATTTCTCACTTTTTATATATATGTAAATTTATTGTTGTCGATACTGGTAAAGACATTGTGTATGATAATTTTATAGTAATCATGAATAAGTGCAGTATTATTTAATAGCTTCATTTCGAACTTTATTTACTGAGGCCGTAAATAATTGAAGTAAAAAAGTCAATACTGGTTTTATACCCATTTTAATATTAATAAAAGTTAAAAGATAGGATGATACCATCAGGAATCACAATTATACAACCTTCATGTTTGTAAATAGCTAATTCGTCTAACATCAACATTAATTAACCTCGGCCACAAAATGCAGTGAAAATACTACTACAGAATCGACTTAGAGAGTTATCGATTAGTGTTAACACAGCCCAAGTGATTTGGTGGTAAGTTGCAAAATATGTGACACGCGTGTTCTGCTTAGTATCACCCATATGTTGAAAATCACATTTTAAATTAAATCACGTGGAATTGCGCGATTCCCGCGGGGTAGTGGTCTAAATAGCAATATTGCTATTTGGCAAGTGTTTCGTGTTTCACTCGTGTACAAGGATTACGCCGTTATATATTCATTATGTAATAGTACTTAATCTACTTGTTTAGTTTTTTACGTAAATTTTTCTTTGTTTATGTAATCATTATTATTATTCAGCCAGTAACCCGCCCTCGTTTCGTTCGGAAAAAATGGTTCTTAAATGGTTTCGGAGTCAAAAAACAGAGACAGACAGAGAGATATAATCACACAATAGTCAATTTAAATGTTAAGGATAATTAATTATAATGGTAATATAAGATTCTACAGAAGCTATCCTGTATTTTCTGAATCATTTTCAATTATTGTAAAAATCGCCTATTTGTTGTCTCATTATAGATTGTTTTGGTGAATTAATACTTTATGAGAAGTTTTGTCATTGGAGTAAGATTTAAAATTATCCTTGTGTTTCATAACTGGTGTAACCTTTGAAGAAGGAGATATTTTATTACTATTTGAAATCTAAAATGTTGTGTCGTTGTGAAATACAACATCTAGCATGATTTCACAAGAAACATATAACATTGTGCAGATAACTAAAAACCAATGGCGTTATCTGAAAGTTATTTTGCATTTTTTTAACGATAAATTTAGTCAGTATTAGTATCAGAATATCTGGTAAACATATTACTTAAAAATAACTAAAGAAATATTAAAAACGGAGAAACGTGTAACGAGGCTCATTGGAGACCCAGATCTGGTTGAAACCAATCTGCATAGCCTTAAGCACGAATTGTTCGAATTAATTCCCCCATCACCGTTCCTCCATCGGACAACTCGACGTACGGCGGGTATCCACCCTTACATAGTAAACGTACCACCTGCACGGACGACGCGGTTTGTGTCTTCATGCATTATGCACACTGCAAAGCAAATATCTTGCGCGCGTCGGTGTTCCCGGCAACGTATAATGTGGGAGTCTTCAAGAGGAGCGTGAATAGGCTATTATAAGTTAGTGCATTCAACATCTTAGACTTCATCACCACTTACCATCAGGTGGAATTGTTATCAAGCATTAAGTTATTTTATGTAAAAAAAAAACGTCGGATTCTCGTACGGGTTGCCCAGATTTAAATCGTGTTTGGCATTTTAAGTTGCCACAAGTTACGTTTACCTATAGTTAAATTATTTTTCAATTCTCATTGCTTCGATGATGCAAAACATCGTATAGTTGTATCGGTTAAGTTTTCCGTAATGTTCTCAAATATGTCTGAAATCTGTCTATCCACACTTGGTAAGCTTTACCGTTTATGATCTTTAGCTCTGCCATTGTACAATTAGACCCAAGCCCAGTAAATGACGCAGATTGGTTGTCCCACAAACGGTTTAGAAGAAATTAAGCAGGTACGTGTGTGTTCGTAACCTCAATATTATTCAACCCGGTTCGTTACTGTGTAACATCATAGAATTTTTATTGCAGATTAAATATGAAACCACACTTGACGATGATGATCCGATTTTGCACAGACTATAATCAGATACTTACGCTTATGTCGTCTCAATTCGTTTTGTAATATCAATGCAATATAAATTTGAGAATGGAAAGAACATAATTATTATAGATACACATTTAAGATATGTCAAGATTATATGATGTCATTTGTTGTTGTATTTTTATGAGACACGAATAATAAACAATTTACAGCGATCGTGTGTAAAATGGTGAATAATTTTATAATAATTTCAATGGGTGGAAATAATGCGTTGGACTACATTATAAGTGCCTGTTGAAAATATAATGACGAATGTACTCGTAAATACGTAGTACAAGTTTGTTGACATTTGCAAACATCGAAATAATCTTTCCTAACATACGTTAAATTTTACTGTCCCCGATTAAATTATTTCCCTTATATTAATGGTTACAACTACTTGTTTTATTTAAATTAGCTGTGCTCAATATATTTATACACTAATAAGAGTTATTTGAAACATTCGTTCCTGGCCTTACTTAATTGTTATAATACGAGGGTCAGACTAAAAATTCTTTAGTTTTAGTTTTATCACATCCATTCACATCAATACAACGCTGCATCCGATAGAACGACTGAGAAAAGCACTTTGCCCACTCGGCCTTAGGGGTCTCTTCGACGGCCTTTTGAAACGCATCCTCTGCTTCCTCGGCGTCTATAAAACGTATTCCTCTAAGTTTTTCTTTTATTTTCGGGAATAAATAAAAATCGCAAGGTGCGAGGTCGGTGCTATAAGGCGGGTGACCCAGTAATTCCGCGTCTAATGTAGCCCAACAGTCGAGCGTTTTCCTGACGGTGTGCGACGAGGTGTTGTCGTGGTGAAGGAGGTCGTTTCTCCCGAACTTTTTTCAAGACAAGTGGTAAACATTTGCTAGTGTATCACTCTGCAGTAACTGTTTTTTGATCCTCTAAAACAATTGTCGCGTAATGACCTGTCCTTCCGAAGAACGAAGCCACCATCTTTTTTGCCACGCTTCGACCTCTCTTCACTTTAGTTGGCAATTTTTCAGAAGTAAACAACCACTGAGAAGTCTGCCTTTTGGGTTCCGGATCATAACAGTAAACCAGCTTTCGTCACTCGTAAGCATGTCGAATACAGCATGAGTCACCTGCGTTAAATCTTTGAACCATTTCATGGCACCAATCAACCCGGCGGAGTTTTTGAACCTCGGTCAAATTATGAGGTATCCACCGGGCACAAAGCTTCCTGATCGCTAAATGTTCATGGAGGATTTTGTGCACTTGAGTCATACCGATACCTAAGCTTGTCCGAATATATTGATAGGTCACTCTTTTGTCATTCTCTATAATATGCCGCACAACACTGATGTTATCTTCAGTCGTCACCGTAAAAAGCCGTCCCTCACGCAGATTATCGGTGAGCTTAGTGCGACTACGTTTAAATTCATTTAACCAGTTGTAAGCAGTGGCACGAAATGGGGTTTCATCGTGAAAAGCCAATCGAAGTCTATCATAACTTTATTGTTAACTTAAAAGACACCGAAAGGCATAAGAAATCATTGCACGAAAATTTTCTTGCGTTAAATTCATACTTACGTGACACAAACAATTTTCTATTTGCCTCCAAAACGTAAAACAAATTAATAAAATACATACTCAATAATATTAGCAAAGAGTTCCATTTTCAAAATTCAAACTTTTTTTTATTATATCGTTTACAAGTGGCCAGTTCTAAAAAATTTTTGTGTGACCCTCGTATATTATGTATAGTTTAGATTCCGAGCCAAATCATTAGACTGTGTAGTGAAATAATGTCAACTTGATCTGTGACCTTGTTACAAAAACCGCCTTTTGCTTTTCTTTAATGTTTCACTTAATTTAATATTAATATAAGCTAAGTAAGTAAGTTAAGTTAGGCGTTGAGGGATGTTTATGAAATAGTTTAAATTTATAGTTCTAAATTTCCTGAAATAAATATTATAGTATGATAATTGAGAGAGTGCGAATTTATTGGGTTTGTGTGTATGCGGAGATTAATCTCCGAAACTACGGCACCTACTTGAAAAATTTATTTACCACTTAAGATACACTATACTTGAATTTTTTTTTTCTTGGCAATAATGTTATAGGCAATGAATTATATCATGCAATATATGTATATATAATTCATTATTCAGTCCGAATGAAGTTGGAGTGGCCGGTAATATAAAATAAAGACCTTTGAACTCGTATCTTGCGATTGTTTGAAAATTCCAAATTTAAATTTATTTCAAATTGAAGCTAAGAATTTCCGTTTGGTTATTGGTTATTCATTTGTTTTTGCATCATTGGACCTTGTTAAAACATTGTTTTGTTAATGATTATGAAAAAAATTAAATATTGCAATATTTTCGAATGATTTCTGTTTTGCAATCAACGCTGCAGATACAGCACGATTAATCTACCGCATGTTTGGACCAGCCACCGCTGTCGAATACACAAGGAGAGTGTGGTGTTATGTACTTCTCGAAAATTTTGATTTATGCCATGGATGGCCAAAATATAACTATTTAATAGTAAGAATTAAATGAATTTCGAAAAAGAATGGAATTCCGGTGTGTTGGAAGTTTTGGTGAATATAGTAGATGATGGGGGGTTTACGGTCGAAATGTCGTAGTGTTTGTCAGTGTCGTCCTAAAGAAGAAGCGAGCTAGAATAATTGAATAATCCCGGTAATTTAATGCTAAGTTCTTCAATGATTATTATTTCAAGAAGCTATATTTAGCTTAATTGACCATTAGATACCGAAAGTGCAACGAATTGAATAATGTTTTTTTCCCTAATAATAGGTATCCCTTTTCTTTATAATTACTAATTGTTGTTGTTGTTGTGTATTAAAGTATGTCTGTTGTATGTTAATGTAGTGAATAATATTTTGTCTAGTTGCTTTTTTATCGTGTGAATAATTGCACGAATTTTCCGATTGAATAAAGTATTCGGAGTGTTGCGATAATCTTGCTACCGTTCACTGTGCCCACAAAAAGATTTGAACTTGTGACATCCGATTCGAAGCACTCTCGCTACAAATTATTTTCTAATCATTTTGCCTTGCGTCAAATAATTCCTAGCAAAATTAGTTTTACATGTTTGGAGTTGCTAATTTTTATCCTTTTTTTAAGATTTAAGCATTTTTTCACATATTTTGTCAACGTTCAACGTTAAAATGCAGTGGAAGTAAAAGAACATGCATGCAGTTGAAGTATTGTATTATATTTATATATAGTATTGTAGGCACTAAATATAATACAAATGGAAATCACTTCAATGACTCAATTAATACATCAGTGTAGGGTACACCGTTATTGTAGTGATTTTCTGCTAGCTGGTGCTCGATGTCTTTAATTCTGAATGAATTGTGTTAAAACTTTATCTCCATCTTTTGGGTTAATTGCCTTTCTATCTCCGTTACTTCCATCTCCATCAGACCTAGTTATGTAAGATAGTCAGTGATCGGGCGAATTTAAGGGTTCCAAAATGAATACAGATTAACTTATTTATCCGTAAAATTCACACAGAAAAAGACCAAATTCAGCATGCTTATATCAAACTTCTAGAAATTACATAAACATGGAAGTTATTAAATTACTTAGTATTAATTTATACGCATGTATAGAAGTATATACCATCATACATTGTGCTTGCGGATTGTTGCAAAGTAAATTAATACTAATTTAATAACAACGAGTTTCCGCAAAGTAACGCCTGATACTATCAACTAAAACATGGAAGTGTAAGTAATTCGACTCAATGAATCGTTGCTCTATTGTGACAACCGAGCTATAATTGCATATATAAAAATATATATTTTAAGGCGGATATCCCCTGACAAATACAAAATCTACTAATTTTTTTCGCCTATGCTAAGGAAGGTGTGTAGCCTCCTTAATCCACCCGTATATCCGCGTGAAAGATAGTCCTGGAGCATCACATAAAGACCTTGATGTCGGAAACGCATTGATACGATTAAGATGTGGTAGTATGGTGGACCCAGAGGATAACTTTAAGTATAAAATACTAAAAATTACATGTAAAGCACGTTCCAGATGATTTCATGAGTTTTCTTTTACTTCAAATGTACTGTAAAAAACACCTAGTTTCACTGGATTTGTTATAGTAGGAAAAGGTAAAAAAAAACTTCGAAACGTCCGATGCGTTGGACCGAACAGAGCCGAATAATTTTCAACATCCATGACGCAATACAGGTTACAACTATCTGTAATTAGGTATACGATAAAGAGAGAAAGAGTGATTGAGAAAGTGAGAGAGTAATAGAGAGATGTAGATATAAATACGACTTGGCAGCTGTGCCTGGTGGTATTATCGTTGGTCTCCAGTGTAGCAGACCTGGTTCATAATCTAGCATTTATCAAGTTTCAACTTATATGCATATTAGTAATCAACATTAACATGCTGCGGTGAAAGAAACCGTAATAAGGAAACTTGCAAACATGAGAGTTCTTCATTAAATTGTTACTGGCTTGTGAAGTCTGCTAGTATTTTGGACTACAGCCTTTCACATTGCGAGAATGTTGTAAATTGTAAATATGAATTATAATAAAATCTAATAAAACCCGTCATATATTAAAAATTATTATATATTTAAAAGTAATTAATATAATAATTGTTAATACGCTTGGGGTACTTAAATATAAGTATTCAACACAAAATGCTTAAAATAATAACTTAATTAAATATTATATATGTATATATATATGTATTAAATAAATAATTAATTAAAATATGAACTTTAACGTTACTTGAGTCGTTCCAATATACATAATTCCTGCTAATTACTGTCATTACCGTGTTTTTCTGACAACCGTACTCTATTTTTATATTAAATCATTTAATGTATATGCTTAACGTTCACCTTCTTATTAACTCATCCAAAAATATCAATTCACAATTATCTATAATAATATTATAAAGTGAAAGTGCGAATTGTGTGTTTGTGTATATGCGGAAATTAATTTCTGGAACCACCGCACCTTATAGAAAAATCCTTTTATCATTTGTAAGGTACATTATTCCATTGACAATTGGACATGACTATATAATATTTGTATAATCCGAATGAAGTCGGCGCGGGCCGCGAAAAGAATATAAAATTATTGGTGATATAGGTAGTCGATAAATAATATCTATTCGTAATTTACATATTTATTTGTGCCTTTCATTTTGTTAAGGTAACGGGAGCATGGCGCCGCCTATCAAGTACTGTCAGCGAGTCAGTCGGACTGAAACACGCACTGAGAAGATTGCAAGCAGTACCAGCGCGAGCGGCGAGGTTGGTGCATGCACTGGTCGACCGGATGCGGGTCGGCGGAGGACCCGTCGTCCACACTAAGCTGGGAGCTCTGCGGGGGCGACGACTTCTCACTAGAACTACTGCGCAAACACCATACTACAGTTTTAAGGGTATAAGGCGAGTAACTTGAGAGCTTATCACGAAAAATTGCTCACAAAATGCTATAATATGTAATAGCATAAATTATAAATGCTTTATTGTATTCGATGTCGTTTGTTAGTGAATTGTGCTATTCATGGTGCCCAATAATCTATAGTTAAACAATCATACTAACTATAGTACTGTATGTAAGTATAGTTATTATTAATCTAAGTAATAACTGGATGTTGATAAACAAAAACAGATACACAATCCTATCTGCGACAGATGAATTGAATTAATCAATCGCTCCGACGCTTAACGCATGTCAATAATAAGTAAGTGTAATTAAGTTCATACATGAAAAAAGGGGACAGTTAAAGTTATAATGTTTGTATTACAAAGAGCTGACATGCCTTCTACTTATATACTGAGTTGTTTAATAATCCTGCAAGGATGTTATCAGCTCTTGATAACAATTCCAATTCGATAATGATTTTAGTTTTAACAGACACCGCAATAAATAAATTTCTTTCCTTTCTAAGATTTTGAATTTAAAAAATGATTCTATTTAATAGTATTTTTGCGAAAATTAAAGATTGTGAAGTTCAGCATGAATCATGATAGAATTTTTATATAATCTGATTTTGGATAATATTGTGTATTATTATTGATCAATCAAGAATGGCATGTTGGACAAGCAGTTAACTAGCGGTTTTACCGCACCGTTTTTAGTCATACTTGAGTCGGTGATGTGTCATGGATATGTTCAGTAACATAATTATTTCAACAATTAAGGTATGCCCAGTCACCGCGGGGTCCCTTAAGGTTTCGACCCCCAGCGCCCCTGGAGCCGTGGTCCGGGATCCGCGACGCATTGGAGGAAGGCGCCGTCTGTCCCCACCGGTTTATGTTATTCGACACGTACAAGGGCGATGAAGACTGCCTGTTTCTTAACGTCTACTCGCCGGCTTTGCCTGACCAACTATCTGGGTAATTATTTTTGTTATAGATATGAATGACTGAAGCTTCAGAACTAGGGTTCCCTATGTTCCGAATAGTATGGACATATGTAAATAAGTCAATAAAAACAAACACCCGTGACTCGAGAACAAATATTTATTTACTTGTTAAATTTATGTCTACTTTCGCCCGAATTTGAACACAGGAATCTTTGATCTATACCAGAGTCACTAACAACTTTGCTTTCTGGTTGTTATATTAGAGATATAAAAATTTACTAATGCGCCTAATTTAAACGATTGAGCAATAATCTGCTTAGAATTAGGTGCAGTGCTATTTATTTATTTATTTGGAAGTAGCCAACGAGCGGCTATTTGGTGTTATGATATCATTTTAATCTATTGAAGACTGTTGGATTTTAATAAGGATTTCACTAGACTCACATATGTGCGCTAATCCTTCATTATTTTGCTGTCAAAGCTCAGGTTTTCCTTCGAAAATCATAGAAACGAATAAACCACACACTATTGTTGTACACTAAATTTACCTTGAATGACGTCTAATAAATTCGAAAGTTATCCAATAATTATGATTGTGATGTCCCTCAATTCCAGATGGTCACTAGATGTCGTTTAGTTTAAAGGGGGATAAATAATTTCAGTCGTTTACAAACAAATATAAGGTTAACAAACTTTACTTAATGGATTAACTTATACTAAGACTATTTTAATCTTATTTAAAATTGCTCAGGTATAATCCTAAGTTGGCGGTAATGGTGTGGATCCACGGGGGTGCGTTTGCCGTGGGCTCAGGAAATTCTTTTCTATACGGACCCGATCATTTGGTTTCGGCTGGAGTGATTCTAGTCACATTGAACTACAGACTGGGCGCTTTAGGGTTTTTGAGCCTCGAGAATGAGGAGGTATCAGGAAATATGGGGTTGAAGGTATGTATTATGAAGTGGCAACAATGAAATTAATTTAATATCATTTAATGTACTATAATTTAAGCAATTAATGTAATTTAATCTTTGATTAATACTTATGCACACTAATGTACAAACAATGTCTCTAGTGACATGTTAGAAGAGTCTATCTTAGTTATATTTTCAATTGCAGCTTATTCTTAATACATTAAAAATATTTAAAAATAATCTTGTCATTATTTGAACCATCATTCGAGTGGTCATTGTAACTCAACTACACCTAAGTAACGTGGGGCCTATTCGGAACATGAAACAAGAAATTTTAATTCTGACGAACTCATTGTCCTATATTCTTGCACTTTTAAACCAAATTATTATTATAAACGTACATATTAATAATAAAATATACTTTGTTGTCAATTTCAAACAATTCTGTAGGGTGAATGGTTGTTAAATTTTTTTAATATCTTGGTGTAAGTCATGAGGTTATTACTGACTGTTTTTATTGTAGTATTAGTAATTCTATGTAATATGAATTTTGTATTTTAATTGAATGCAATAAATTGTTTTGAAAGTCACAGCATACGTTTTCCTGCGAGTCAAGGTAAAACCTTAACTATGGTCAATAAAAATATTACTATGTGTAGTAACTTAAAAAATATATTTGGTCCTTGCAAGAACATTAAATTGGATAAAATATAAAATTGTGGTGACGGGTCATTGTGAGTATTTCAAACTGTCCACGCTTATGACTTACTTAATGCGTAGTACTTACAATACATACATGATGTCCGATTTGGTAATATGCAATTTGTACAAACGGCAATGTTGGCACCATGTGAACACACGGGTCAAGGACGTTACTTTATAAGACAGTTTTTGTATCATCTCATCTTATTCCAAAAGTTTGTTTTTCGGTTTTATCTCAAATTATTAATTAAACGGAACTGAAGCATCGGTCTGTAATACGTTACGCTTTGAACTTATGTAACAAGGCTTTAGTAGAACTTGCGTACTGCGTACATGATAGAGCCTTACTCCATAATACCTAGACGCAACGATTATTCATACTAGATGCATACTGTATAATACAGGATTTACAGAAACGTTTCAGTGTTTTCCTTGAAGGAAGTTGCATTAAGTATTTTTGGATTTCAATTGGAACAATGCCAGCGATGCTCGAAATTCTCTGGAGTATCGTTGGTCCTCATCAGGAGTAGCATGTAGTTAATTGGATGTGACCGTTCTAAAATTCTTGTCGTTAGGCGTCGTTTTGTCTATCGATCTATTAACCGTAAGTCCGCTTACTGATTTAAAAGTTTTTAAAATTAAAAAGTTTGCGTATCATTCTCCAACAGGACCAGGTACTGGCACTGAAATGGGTTCGTGACAACATCGAGTACTTCGGTGGAGACCCC
>DWPT01002532.1:0-16021 GCA_018251895.1 Agathymus mariae mariae | reverse complement strand
AATGTCCATGGGCGGCGGTGAACACTTGCCATCGAGTGACCCGTCTGCTCGTTTGCATGCCTAAGGCATAAAAAAAAGGGCCGAAATTTGTGTACTTTATTTTGGCACTAACCCAACTTCAGTATTGGTTCTAAGAGAGTTCACTGCTACACATTACGAAATCGATGAAATTAGCCAATGACGACCAACAATTAACTTGGCCCATTGGTGGTCTGCAATATGTGACGTGTGCAAGGAGCAACGTGTACCTACCTGTATGTGCAGTCGGTTAGCGTTGTTCCGAAGCGTGTGCAGCAGCGAAGCGGGCAAAGCGAGCAGCTCGCTGGACAGAAGCGCATTAGCGCTGTTCCGCATCGCCTCGCCCTCGCGCGCGGACCCTTCCTGCGGACGCACAACGCACCAACATATCATACAGACCAACACATCTTCACATGACTTGCTCGGGCCATATCTTCTGCGCTTATTTTATTCTAAATACCACACTGCATTGTCTCGGTACCTTTATAGCAAGTACATGTTGAATTGGAATATTATTTTTATCTAAGCCAGTTGGATAACAGAGCCCACGCGGTAACTGAGACGAAATTGAACGATATCAAAAACATAAAGTAACACAAGCGCACAATAAACCCTATCTATCAGTTAGGTATTTATCAAATCTGGAGAATCATTGAGATTGATTATTAAACAAAAATATATACTTTACATACCTCCTGTGTGTTAGATTCCGGAACGGGCTCTTTAGCTGGGTACGGTTTGGTAATGTCTGTAATGCTCGCAGGTCCCATTTCCATATTGGTAAACGATGTATTTCCCAGGTCAGCCATACAGTTGTTGCCTTCAGCACCGAGCGTGAGTGATTCCACTATTGTAGCTAGATCTGAAAGTGTAGAGTTTTTTTCTTTTTTCTTTTTTATTCGACTCAGCACGTAAGTAGTACTATAATCGGATGCGTACATACATATTTAAATAGTTACCTGTGTTGATATGGTGCGAGGAGTTATTTATTGCAGAGAGATCAGTGGCATGCATCCGCGGGCGGGTCATGTTACTCGCCATTTCTTCGCTTGATATGTTATCGGCAGAAGAAGCTTGTTCGGTTGACGCCACAGATACCTTAATAAAAGTAGAATTATTTCATTTACTATGTCAATATTTAAAAAAATGTACTACAGTGACTAAGGACCGAGATTTCGAACCTTCACTGACCCTAACATTGTAGATTGCTTCAAGCTATTTAGGGTAATGTAATTGTGACACAAACACGATTTTTTACTTTATACAAGTAATTCCATCCATCACCATGATTTGTCCAAATCGCAAAAGTCTTCTGTAGAAAAGTGTGCGCAGGAATTATTCGAAATAATTCTCC
Source organism: Agathymus mariae mariae (assembly GCA_018251895.1). Lineage (NCBI taxonomy): Eukaryota > Metazoa > Arthropoda > Insecta > Lepidoptera > Hesperiidae > Agathymus > Agathymus mariae. The sequence goes on along the minus strand of DWPT01002532.1, from coordinate 14,649 downwards.
CATTGCCGTTCCTTTATCGAACAACGAGACGTACAGCGAGTTTCCATCCTTATGTCATCACGCCTACAAAGGACCGGAATACCAGCCGGCGTCCGTGTTCCCGGTTACTTATGATGTGAGTCTTCAAGAGGCAAGACGAGGCTTTTATAAGTAGTGATTTCAACATCTCACACTTCATCACCACTTAACATCATTGTTATCAAAATTTACATATTTTATAAAAAAACAAAATCAAAACTAAATCATGAGTACCCGTTATAATGTACAATGTCGATGCGATATAGGATTAAAATAATTTAAAGATGTATCTTAGAATCCCTACGTAGGGGAGACAAATTGTAATGTTCTTTTGGTTGTTCACCTGATGGTCGGTAGCGGTGGCGTCTGGCAAACTGGGCGTGGAGTGACTCTTGCGGCCGGAGCGCGCCTCGCCAGCTGCGCCGCCGCTCACCACCTTCAAGTCGTACTTGCCCTCCGCGCCCATGCGATATGAATTCCTGCCACCATGCTCCCATCTACAATACACTTATATTAAGCACAATTTGATTCCATATTTTTTTCTGGTGGATGAAAACTACATTCAACATACATGAATAATTTTCATACCTGGTGTTATTTTCGACTGAATGAATTTACATGTAGCATCTACCATTTTTTAGCTGGTATTAGACAATTTCATAGTTCATTCGACAGGAACAATGTTGTACTTTTACTAATTATATAAAATATGATGCCTTTGCTTTAAAGGAAGTTTTTGTTAACAAATAAATACATTTTACTACTCCAAATTATTTGTAATTGTGTTATGAATATATATAATTAAATTATTATGTCGTATATCATGTTTTTGATAATCAATTTATTTACAGATCATAGTATAAATACTTTTATTTTTCAAGTTTTTTCTTGTATTGGCTCTTCATATATTTTCTTACATTTCCATATTTGTAAAATGGTAGTAGTAGACAATATAATTTGAGTCTTATACAATGAAACTTAAAGCTATTATGATAATTAAATCACCAATAAAACTATGAAACATAGTAAATTATTCACTTGAAATATGATAGTTATTGCATATTCTAAGCTCACAATGTGATATTACAGCAAGCCTAGCAAGAACATGTGAAGCAAATCTTGTGATATTTCCTTTTCTTTATATTCCAACACATTCATATATTTTTTACACGTCTCTTTTCCACAACAAGAAACATAACAACATGACCTTAACCTGTGCCATTCTGAGAACTAGCGAATTACATCTGAACATCAACAACAATTAAAAATACCATTACCTAACATCGACCCATCCGTTGTGCATGTCGGACGTGACAGTTCCGACGGCGGGCTGAGGCCCGTCCTGATCACGCCACTTCCAGTCGGGGCCGCGCACGACACGGGCGCCCGCGCACACACCGCGAGGACCGCGCGCCCAACGCCGCGCACGCGCTCCGCCCGGCCCGCTCGGCACGCTCGCGGACCCGCTGTTGCCCGCCCCGCCCCCCGCTTGACGAGGAGGCTGCTCCTGTACGCTTACCACCTGACAAACAAAATGTAGTTTGAAACATATTTTTAAAATAAAGAGCAAGACAGTAAATATTATACAACTTGTACTTAACATAAGGGCGTGTGTCGCCAGTTGGGTATTTTGAATGAAGTTTTATAAAGTACAGAAAAACCCATCACATACAACTTTTGCGATACTGTATATGTAGAATACTACAATTTTCGTAACTAAACGAAACTCATAGCCATCGTTATTTATTTATAACAAACAAGATATATGATCATTGTTGCAAACCATAACTGTCCCAGTGTTCAACTTGTGTATCCTTTCATCCTACATCTATCTAAGGCCACAGTTCTCTACGCTGGCCAAGTGAGAATTGGCAGACTTCACACACCTTTCAAAACTTTATGGAGAACTCTCAGACATGAAGGTTATCTCGCGATGATTTTCTTCGCCGAAGCAAATGATATTAAATTTGTTATATACACATAAACTGAAAAATTATGTGCACGAATCGAACTCAGTTCGCGTACAGGATACTATAGTTCAAAGCAGTATAGAATGATTTTCACGACATACATATAAAAACATAACAAAAATATATTCCAATGTTGCCTTAAATATATATCGGGAAAATGTTGGAACATTCATTTCTAATCAAACAATAAATAAGTGCTAAATATGAAACTTTCATCAGTACAACAAAAAAAATCGTACATTTTGTACAACCTTATTTTAAACTTGATTAGTCGCATTATAATTAGAGTACTATACATAGATTACACTATACAAGTGCAAGGTTTACTTCTTCGTGCTTCCAGATCGGCTAATTAAGGCTATGATCTGTCAGTTAAGTGTTAGACTTCATGAAACACATATAATAAAAAAATTATCAACACTCTAGTAATATAACTAATGTGAACACCGTCGTCTATTCACCTTGCCATATATCTCGAAGCCAGAGAGCGAGAGGTAGTGGCTCTGGGCGCTAGCGTTCTTGCCGTTCTGCTGGATACGCAAGAAACGGTACGGTGTTTCGGCGCGAAGGCGCCACGTGGCCGTACTGCCAGGCTCCTGCAACGCCTGTTCGTCGCTGTGCGCCAGCAGCGTGCACCACGTCAGCCCGTCCGCTGACATCTGTTCATTAACACACACACAAGCATGTCATACACAATTTAATCTCAATTATAGAACATTATATAAATTTTGTCCCATCTTGGGGAGCCCTAAATTATTGACCCCAATCTGTTGCTGGCAGAACAGGGTGTCGCGCAGTCCACAGCAGCCAGCCTGCTTGGTGGTAGGGTTTGGTGTAAGGATTATATTGTTATTAAGTCATTATAACTGGTACTATTATCTTTCCGTGACGCCAGCGTGACTAGTTACCACCCTCCTGCTTGAGGGAATAACTCGTGTTCCGGCTGGGCCCTTGAGAACCAGTACTTTCTCGGCCGACAACGCATAAGTGACGGCTCTGGTATTACTTACATCCATGCGCGATCGTGACCCCTTACCATCAGGTGGCTCATCTGCTTGTTTCTCGACTATTAAATATAAAATAAAATATGTATTATTAAATTTTTAATAATAAAACTCTATATTGTTTGTTTGGATTGCATGATTTCAAGAAAACAATGGACAATTTAAACCTTTTTAAATTGCATTATTTGCACAGATAGATACAAAACTTTAATATGCATGTAGTTTAAATGAGAAAGTGAATAAAACTTGAAGGTTAATACGGGTATAAACTGTTAACGTTACTGTTTCTGTAACTGACTGAATAATGTAATAGTCAAACAATATGCTTATTTTAAGACATTGCTTCATCATAATGATAGGAAAATAAATCGAAAAACCGATTGGATATGAGTTCGGTAACAATTTATTAATAAATTTAATATTCAAAATGCTTTTATCCGCATGATCGAAAAGGATTTTAAGATCGAGAAAGTTAATTAATATTATTATTATATCTTAAGTTTTTCGAAATATAAAACTTTGTAACGTGTGCTGTGATTAAATAGTCTCTATCTCAGTCCTCAGGATTCAACCGACATCTGTGACCAAAACAGGTTTAAACCAAACCAATTATAACATTAGAACACATAAAATATCACTAACTTGAAACAACCAATTTCTAAGAGCCGATCTCCCGTAGCCCCGAGCATGACGCAAGGTATAAGCCGTAGGCACTAGGTGCAGCCCCAAGTCGACGGCGACGAACGCTCGCCTGTCGTCGTTCGTGTGCACGTTGAGCGGCTCGGGGGACCTCGACAGGATGTCCTCGGCGCGTCCGTATGGTAGCTGTCGGCCGTCCGATGACCACACGCTCACTAGCCCGTGCGCCCCGGGGTTGACCCATTCACAAGTACCACCGTTGCTTCCGATGAAGTAAATCACTCCATTTTCGTCGAAATCGTGCTAGGAAAATGTAACAAAACACAATAAACTCATGGATTCATATATGAAATATATAATGAAATATATAATGAAATATATAATAATAATATAATATATAATCCCTTTAATCTATTTCACTTGACTCGTAAGTTGAAATACAAAGTTTTCGGTTTTAAGTTTTATTATACTAACTACAAAAAATATGAATCAACACTTACATCGTAATTAAACGTTAAGGGGCCTTCATTTTTAATTTTTTGTACGAAATTAAACGAAAGTCGTTCCATGTCGTACCACTGGCGGGCCACAGACTTCGCGAGAAACCTCTCCAACTGACGTACAGTGGTCAGCGCTTCTACTTTAAGATTCCGACCAGGGTTGTTGTTTGCGTTCATGTCGTCGACATCTTCACATGCACGCTCAACTCGTAACCTGGTAACAATATTATCACCCTTGATTAATTATAGAGTATGAATATTCAGTTTATAATAAATATTACGCTATTGAAGATGGAACATTTTTATACCAATAACAGTGTAAGAAATGCTAAGAAATTATGGGGATCCTATTAAATCCTACACTATAAAGAAATTCACTACAGCATCATATTATTTCAATGCATTATTTTCAACAAATCTAATTTCTAGTACTATATATGTGTCTACTAATGTATTTATTAAAATTAACAGTCTTAAAAAATCCTTTACAAATTATATATAGATTATTGTGTGTTAAAACAAGTTTATGATGGGCAATGGTCCTAAGTTATAATTCCCATCACAACCACGTAACTCACTTAGTAGTGACCCTGCCAGATAAACAAACGGGTCGACCCTAAAGGAGACTTATGTGATATAGATTTTTTTTTTAATTAAAACAGAAAAAGAAATAAAGGAATTTTCGTTATTTCATTCGTCATAATAGCTTCAAAAATAACAATAATACGCCACATTTCTCGTTGCAATGTTATGGAGAATGATATCCACGACACACGACACGACAGTAACGCACATCTACATACCGTATACGCTTGGTGAGCTGGTGCAGGCTGGCCGCGGCGGGCGCGGACGGCGCGGGCGCGTCCGCGGCGGGGGCGAGCACGGGCAGCCGCTCGACGCTCTCCAGCACGGCGACCAGCCGCGCCGCGACAGCCGCGCCCGCCGGCCCGCCCACCCATTGCCGCACCGCCGCCGCGCGCTCCGTCGCCTGACCCGGCCCATCTGTAACATGCATCGTTATACTGTACACACATCCACACGTGAGTCTGACTACTGTACGAGATCTTACTAAGTCTGTATATTAGTAGTGGTAAATAATACACGTTTTCGTATTATAGTAGACTATATTAACGATAATATATCCGGATGAATTTTAATAAGATTTGATAGCATGACGATATCGTGATAATGAACCATCACATGCGGTTTTAGTTGGTTGATCACGAACTGACTGAAAAACATATTAATTCGTGTTAAATTGTGTCCCACGCGCCACAATGTACAGTTGCATCGTACAGCCACAGAACAGAACTAGTATCCCACAAGTAGTCGACGCGGTGTGCACCTGCTAGCAATGTAGGATCGTAATTTAGAGAAATATAGTAATTATTAGGCATGTTATGGATATAAAATTTCGGATCTTGATATGGATACAGATAAATTAATATTTTACCGTTTACGGATACGGATATGAAATTATTTCGGATTATCCGATTGTCTCGGATAATTTCGGTTCCATATATTAGATGTCTTACAACTTGGGAAAAATATATAATATCAAAAAATATATAATGTCAAACCGTCAGTTTGACAGTAACGGTTACGGATATATTTGTATGACTGATATGCGACAGTTTCTCCATAACAGCCCTGGTAATAGTAATTATTAATAATGCTAATACAAAATAACAGTGCTTCTATGTCGGACCCCTTTGGTCACACAATTAATATTTATAAATTTGATTGCAGTGTAATATTATTTATTATTATCATTTGACGACCCCGTAGCCCACCTGAATGAGATCCTGCCTGCCGAACGAGGGGGTCCCGGGTTCGATTCTCGACCGGGGCACACATTTATTTTCATCAATTAGAAATAAAATCTAATTTTGAGCGAAGTAATTAACCTCATAAAATAGCTCATTCGCAGGGCTTTGCGTGAAGATTATATTATCAGTATTATTATTATGTCGTTAATAATATTATTGATATAATTATGTTTCCGTGAACCCTGCCTGGCTAGCTACCACTCTCGTGCTTGAGTCAACCTCCAAACGACTCGTCGTGTTCCGGCTGGGGGCTTGAGAGTCAGTACCTTCTTTTTACCTTCTTCTCATTCCCTGGCCGACAACGCATCAGTAATACCTTTGGTCTTGCCGATGTCTATGGGCGACGGTGACCGCTTACTATCAGGTGGCTCGTCTCCTCGTTTGTCGGCTATTGCCAAATAAAAAAAAGATACTTTACTATGATTATTCTTTCTATGTGAGTTTGACCACATTACACACGAAATTAAATTCGTCTTTGTTTTATAATCACAACGTTCGATAAGTGATGTAAAAATAAAATCATATTTATATCAGTAACCATTTGCAATTACCCGAAAAACTAATTAATAAACATAGCAATCCGGAATGTAGTAAACATAGCGCACTATTACCATTAGGCTGAGGCGACAAGACCTGCAGCAGCGCGGGCGCCAGTCCGGACGACTGCAGCTCGTACGCAGACAACAACTCGTCACCAGTCAGCAGCTCCGTCAACTGCTCCAATGATTCCTTCAGCTCTTGTTGCCAACCGCCTAAATACAAAAGATTACGTTATATTTACGAATCATAATACTTTTGAGTTTATATTTTGAGATATTTTTGTCATTTTTTTTTATTATTGAAAATATAAAATAATACTGTGGAAGTATTAAGGCGTTACAATATTTCTTTATGTAACGAAGCAACGAAGCAACGAAGATAGCAGACACCTGAAAATGTATGGTACTTAAAATACTCTTACAGTTTTATTGGATCAAAACAAATTGTTATTTACGTACTTTAAAAAGTAAATTATTTGTGCGAGACACTTCATAGCTGTGTTTATATACGAACTAAGATAGTATCGAACCAGTAGGCTGTGTGGAGATGCGTTGCAGCCGAGCGAGCAACGCACGAAGGCGTGCGACGGGCGGGCGCGGCTGACGGGTCGCGGCGCTCGACAGGTGACGGGCGTACAGCGCGCGAGCTCGCTCGCCCACCTGGATAATATAAGGTGCAAGTTTACCAACAGCGCCCGCGCAACATCCGAACTAAGGAATTATAAGCCACATAATCCTGATAGTAAAAATTACCGCAACGTCCTCTACCGTAATCACAACAAATAGAACAAAATAACAGTGAAAAGTAATAAATAGAAAAGTCAACTCATAACATGGAAATACAAGGGGCGGTGTTATCGCTAAACAGTGATCTCTTCCAGTAAACCTTTGGGTAGAGGGCACAGCGAAAAGAAGAAAATGTGGAGGTACCATTATGTGAAGGAAGAAAACTGAAAAATACATAAATGTTAGAATAGGATACTCCGTAGATACAAATGCATGCATAAAATTATATACATACATGCGTTCGTGTGAATGCATACAACAAATGCGAAACATTAAGTAAGGAATAATTGGTAAAAAAATAAATATTTATATTAACATTTACATTATACTATGGCACCTTTGCCAAAACGCAACAGAGTATTCTGCTCAAATGTATCTGTAACAACGGCGTAACGTTCTAACAAACCTGCGCTCTCTGCGCTTCTGATTTGGCAGCCAGTCGCGATCGAGCGTTATTACTGGCGCTGGTGGCCACCGGCCGGTTCGCCGCCCAGCCGCTGGTCAACTCTGGACCTGTTGTAGTCATTTACGATGTATATTACTAAATAACATGTAATTCAATTTTTATCAAGACACGTTGTTATTACATTAATCAATTCAACTCAAACTAATGGAAGTTTGATGAACTTTTATATGAATTACTGCAAGTTACGTGTGTACGCAAGTGGATTAAATATATATATTCTTTGATTTCAGTGCCAGGTGATGCCTACAACTTAGAGGTGTTCAATCTCTGTCCTCCATTATAGCAACGTCTTTACCTAATTTCAAATTGGAGCATGGTCCAATTTAAAGTTGGTTGCAGGGATGTTATGGAGCTCCGTAACCGTATATAATATATCCGAAAGCGTAACCGAATCCGATAAAAAGTTTCGAATAATTTCGGATAGAGGCAAAATCCAAATAAAGCACGTATGACTGGTTTACGGTGACCGAGCCGATACATAAGCTCCGTATCCTTAACCGGATCAGAAATTTTATATCCAACATCCTTAGTTTGTTGATTAATTTCCAGGAGTAAATTGACACTTAGCAATTAGATACCGATTAACTTTTTCCATACAAATAAAACAACTGAATGTCGAAGTTCTTAAATCTAAATAAATCAAACACTTCATACCTAAAAATGTTTCCGCAGTAAATGAGTGTTTAGTGCCTCTGTTCGATTCAAAAATGAATCCGGGAAGATCCTCTCGAAGTATTGTTGTTTGTTGTTGCCCATCAGTATTATGTATATGCAGTTCTTTTTCCCTTAACAGAACATAGTAATATATATAATAGTATAATAAATATTTATATTTTGCGCATTAAATAAAAGTATAGATTGGAAATAAGAAATCCACTAGGTAAATATAAAGACACTTTACTTACTTTTTACATGACAATGACCAATTTCCAAGTATCAATTTAGTAGGCCCAGGTCTAGAAAGAATAGGCTGTGGGACTGAATTTTTTACCGACGCCCTAGCTCTTTGAAGTTTGTCTATAAATTCTCCGCGGTTCTCTGGAATCAATCAGTTAATGAGCAAGCTGTAAGCTGAAAATACTATTTAAAGTTCATTGAAAAAAAATCATTAATCCAGGCCCCGCGACGAAAAAATTAATCGCACGCAGATTCTGAGTCATGAAAAATATTTTTAACTTATTATGTTCCACAACTTTACAACTCATATCTTTAATAGGTTTAGCGTGGGTTCTCTAACGGGAAGGAGGCCATGTTCATGTTATTCACTCAATCTGCATCTTAGATAATTCGAAACTTAAAACGCTGGCTTATAGTTTCAGTATTACATGACGACATTATGGCCTTACTAGGGACAGCATGAAAATCCGTGTGGCACAAGTAAAACACGTCTTTCACAGAACCAATCGATCACATCATGGAGAGAATTACTACCAGTATTATCGGTCTGGTGCTCGGGACTCCCGCTCGAATACATGGTGGCGAGCTTTCCGTCGAGCAGGAAACGGAACCACCCGTTGGAGCCGGTGCTGAGCTCCAGCGCGGCCGCGTCGCTCCACACGTAGAGCGCGTCCCGGCCGCGACACACCGCCCACTCGCCCCACGCGTACGCAACGCCGCTCGACAGGCACAGGGCATCCGAGGAACAGCTACTGCCTTCTGTTTATCGAACAATCATTCAAAATGAAAAATAAGTTCATATATATATATATATAAGAGCATGCGTGTGCTTGATACAAAGGTTTAATGGAGAAGGAGATTAGAAACGAAAGAGAAACATACATTACAAATGAAACGTAGAGTAGGACAGATTATATAACGATACAGATATAAATTATTATTTAAAATCTATTGATAATGATTTTTCTAACATAATATATAGTGTGAATATAATCATATTGCATGGGTCAAAGTTATATTTTCATTGTGTGGCCTTTGCTGTCGTGACGCTGTTTTATAACGTAACAAAATTATATTTTAATATTATCATTGACATTTTGTAACGTATGATGCTAACTTATATTTGAGTCTGGTATTGTTCAGCTACTTGACAATTTGCTGTTTAGATTATTTTACCCCTTACGATGTTCATTCAATGAGCTGACTAAACGTCGGAGACTACGTGAATAGCTGTGGTACATATAAGGCGACAGAACAGATGGACCTGTATAATGTATGTATATGTACAGTATATGTACAATAGTAATTAAAAATATTTCTAACTGTTGGTATATGTATAAATATTTTTTTACACATGAGACCGCCCTTCTCCGTATTTCAAAGCTAGCCTCAACACCAACACAAAACAAATATTTCTAATCTCAATGATATTATCGATAACAACCTGCAGAAATGACGTTTTCGCCGTCGGGCGTTGGATGTGCGGCGGGCGTGGCCGCCAACGCCTCCACTTTGCTAAAGACCCCGAGACGCGCGAACTGCTCCAAGTAGATGTCGGCCGCCTTCACCATCAGCTCCTCCGCTACACCGAGCACGATCAGGTGGCCGTCGTCATCGTCCTGGCAAATCGATACTATGAATAATTCCAATAGTTTTCCGAAGTCGGGCGTCTCCATCCGAACCGACGCCCATCCGAAATAATAACATTGCCTTTGTGATAATTTTATAATAATGTGTTAACTATGTTAGTCATAAATTTACTTATATTTCAATTAACTTTGCACATACTAGCAAGTACACATTGTCAGTTCGTCAGTACATCTCATACTATAATGATGATAAATTATGTTATTGTTAACGACAATGCCCAGTCACTTTAAATAATGAAGCAAGTGTCGAACGCTCACGATCCCACCGACCGGCAACATCTTAATATTATCGCTATAAACTTAAATAATTCATACATATCACCCGCACCATCGCACGTCAAATGATCATACGAATTATATTTATACACAAATATAGTATTGGTATTAGCCGATGTGATAAACCAGCTAATTAAACGGCAATAATATACAAAGTCAGACGACGGTTCAGCACTGCATAACGTGACACACTAACCCAGGGAGGTTCTTCTTCGTTGTATATTGGTCACTGATACCTTATCGGGTTAATGTTTAATAATATTATGCAAAATTTGCACAAATGCAAACAAAACTCTGTGAAACAACTTTAAACATTGTAAATCACACACATTCTGCAGTAGTGTGGCTATTAGGCGGCCAATAGCATGTCGCGGAATGCAGAACAAGGAAAGGTAAAATTTATGTCAAAATAACAAACGACACAAGCCGACGGCTATCGTTCGGCAAAAACTTTAAACTTTTGAGATTCACTTGGGCTCGGTTGAACGACAGCCATTCACACTATGTCATCTGCCTTAACAGTGAATTAAATCTAAAACAGAGAAAGTCGGAAAAACAAACAAATACGAGCGTTCGATGCGGGTAAATTTCGATGGTGTGATGATTTTGCATTGATGACGTCCCAAGTTATGTAATGTAACAATGAAATAAAATATAACAGTTACTTAGTGCTTACAAACGGTTTTAATTATGTACATTAATGAGGTGCTGTTAATTGTATAACATAGGTGTGTGAACTGTACTATTACTTTAAACGGGATGCGGGTCTCTATTTATATGCATTGTATGATTATTTTTTACCACTGCATAAAAACCATTAAGTACAATTTTAATGTTCCATCAAATAAATGCATTTTCAGCCATATGCACATCAATGACTTATAAACAGACTATATATGTATTCAAAAGCAGCTGACATGTATTATCTCGCTTTGATACAAAATAAGCTAAAAACAAGCTACAAAAAGTAGAAATCGTTATAGATAAATAGTAAATATTAATATAATAAATTCCCTAGAGTACATATGTACTAGTGTGTACTGTGATGGGGCGGTGTCGTGTCGTGTCGTGTCGGGGATGCGGTGAAAACCATAACATTCATCACACCATCGGAACGTTACCGCAGGCGGGCGTATATAACGGCTGCGGAGGTAGCGAGGCTGGGAGCGCCGCGGCACGGTATCGTCGCCCTAGCGCATATAAATACGTATTACAATCAGTATTTCTATATACAAATGTATACAACATGAAGTGTCGTAATTAGCGGGTAGCTTGAAACTTGTATATTGAGATTTGTATTGCATTTATAGGCGATTATCTTATCTGATCGCTAAATATAGTGAGGGATATTAATATTAAATTTTGTTACTGTGGCTGTAATACCAGTATGACACGGTTTTCTGCTGCCATAATCGAATCTATTTATTTTACATTTTTGAACAGAATGTTCAGGCTAGATCATTTTCTAATATCTGCTTTCATTACCGTTCAAATGCAATGGCGCGTTTATACTATGTCTCCACGTTCCGGTTCTACGTCCGATTTTAGGAAACGACTGACTAACATTGTATAACAATAAATTAATGAAAGGGACGATTGTCGATTTCATCCAATTACTAAGAAACATTTCGATCGTGTCTTATCGTATTTTAATTATGCATTATTATTATGAAGATAGAATGTAGAATGCGAAGGTATGTTTCGCATGTTACCTGGTTGTCGAGCACCTGCGCGATTAGGCGCGTGAGCAGCGCGGCAGTGGGCGGGCGGCTGAGGTCACGCAGGCGCGGCGCGGGCGCATAGTGCACCATCTTACGCACTAGCGAGAGACACGCACGCCGCACACCAGCACCACCTGCAGCCACGTACCGAGCGCAAAACACCGGCACCAGCCGCCTAATACATACAAACGCAATCAATTACGATGCAAATAAACTTTAATTTTTTATAGTTTATTGTAAAAATGTTTATAATGGTCGGTGCTAATTATAAAGAGGCCAACCAATGGAGGTGCACCACCTCAAGCCGCGGTAGATGGTTAATTGCATACCAACAAACGAAACTTCAGGATAAGTATCAACTCGAACCTGGCAGTAGTAATTTAATGAATTGAAATCAAAGTACAACATAGAAATCCATGTCACAGCACAAATTTTTAACTATTTTACTTGAACACGTGAATGTAATGCTCTGTCCACTTACTCTAAATACACAGCGGCCATCTCCTTGTCTCCAGTTTCGGGAAAATCCTCATCGTTCGATGACGCGGGCGAGTCTTGATTGCTCACGACTAACCATTCACCGGGGCACTGTAGTATCGCGGCCACTTCCCTGTGACCTACACAAGATTAGAATTTTTATATTAGTACAAATTTAAACCGCATAATAAATATTTGTTTCATGACGTGAAGAAATATTTAAACCTCGAATAAGACAATGATGCCTATAAACCTAGTTACGCGCGACACATGGAATCCTATTGCGGGAAGTACGTATGTATAACCATTAATGACACTTGGAATGTAAAACGTGGATTAATTGAACTCGCCTTGATCGTGCCGTTCCCGAGCCTTATCGAGGGGAGTTTTGCCATCCTCATCGCGGAGATCTGCATTCGCACCGTAACGAAGTAATACTTTCGCTATGGCAGGTCGGCCGAAACACGCCGCGTAGTGTAGCGACGAGCTGCGTTGACCGCGGTTCACGTCTGCGCCTGTGTACGTATCAAATAATTATTATATACGTCACTATAGAACAATCTAAATTTTGAGAGACAACGCACTATGTATCTCTAATGCACCACACAAGCCATCACACATACACTTCGGGTCTACCTAAACTACGTTGGTGTTGTTGTACAGCTGAGACCTCGTGGTGACTCAACATCGAACGGTGACCTAAGTGTTAATTGGTGGAGTGCAGCTTATTCGAAGCGTATTGACAGTATAAGCACTAAAGTAAAGTTAAAGTTAAGTTAAAGTAGGTTAAAGTATTACAATGTGGAGGAAACTGCAACGACGAGACGCTAGGTCAAGGCACAATAAATACCATTGCTGAGGATTCATTGACACAATCGAGAGATGATAGTAGACATAGCTACCAGAAGGCTGTGGGTCTCTAGTGATGAGGACGAGGAGTTATGTGTGCAGGTGGACGTCGTGTAGACGTTTAAATGACATAAAACAAGTCAATATATTACTTGCTGGCCAAACAACGTCAACGGAACAATTTATGATTTTATACGCACCCTTCTCGCACAGGAACTCGACCATTTCCCTGGTCCCGAAGGCAGCGGCCCAATTAAGCAGCGTCTGCCCGACGTCGTCGGTAAAGTTGACGTCGACAGCGCCGCTCGACACGGCGGCCACGAGAGCATCCGTGTCCTTCCCTCGAATACAGTCGATCAGCTGCCGGTGCGACTTGTCCCCGCGACCCGCGCCCGCCCCGCTGGCCCCGCCCGCACCGCCGGCCCCGCTCGCCCCGGTGCTAGAGCCCTCGCCGCTAGCGGCGCCTTGATTGGACGTGGACGCAGCGCTGCGATTCGCTCCACTGCGCAATGTTGTAGTGTGCATTATTATCACGCACTGATACCAAAGAAGTTGACGTTCGGCTTCGAAGCTATAAGTTATATGCGCTATATGCGTTTCGAAAATATATTTGCTAGCAAACAATACCTATTTTAAGAAATCTCGATGTAAAAATATATAAACGATCTGTCATATATATTGGCGCCAAAACCTTAGCAAGCTTCCACATGACATGTCAAACACAAGTCAAATGTGTCATTCTATAACTGTTTATCAAATCATTGAATTTATGGGGCTATAGTTATCAATTGATTTGTTTAAGTTTATAAAAATTATCGTAACTCATAATTATTATTAATTTAGATCAAAGACTAAATCCATTGCATAATTTAAAATGATTGTAAATTGATTTTTGTACCACGTGGTCAAAACCAACATTTTTGTACAAATACGACTGTTAGACGCACGGCGACTCATCCATCTCCCCATCCGACAACACCTTCAGTGTTAACCTCTAAGCGGACGCTCCCTCGGGAGCGCCGCTAGCAC
>DWPT01002531.1:0-16025 GCA_018251895.1 Agathymus mariae mariae | reverse complement strand
GGTGACCTCTGTAGCCTAACCTATTTGAAAAAAGTAAAAAAATCGGAACATTTTAACATTTTTTTCAACGTTGTAGTTTTATTTTGTAAACTATTTCTTATCCCGACTTTCTCGTCACTCAGCGACAATATTTTTTCGAATTCCGTAGATTCATTTCCAATGTGCTAGCCGTGCACGATAGTCGTATGAGGCATCAAATCTGTGCATTTTCAATGATTACATGAAACAACTTGTTGTCATTCAAAGTCTATCAAATTTTATATCTTAAGATCTCATACATATCAAGTGACTTTCTGTGTTCAGAATAAAATGAAAAAAAAAAAAAATTGACATGCAACGAAAATTTGAATTATGTATACAAAGTGATATATCACTTTGGACATAAATTGCGATGTATAAATATTTACGCAAAACATCGGCTGTCTGTATATTACGAGGACATGGACAAAGTCAGTTTCCCAACGGCGCATACAGACCATAAAACGGAAATGGCTGCGCTCGCCTGATGTCGTAGCTAGTAGTATCTCTGTGTTTCATCATCCTTTAACATCTAATGAAATATTAATGTATTACATGGAAATTTTCTCTGGGACAATTAATTTATTTCGCATAAAACAGGACACATGAGCGGTTTATGTGTGGTAATATTTGAATAATATATTTACATTAATATGTAGTACAGTAATGAAATGCCATATATGAAGTGAATTTATTTTCTATTTGTACATCAAATAGAAGAATTAGACCAGTACAATAGGAAGTTGTCATATTTTGATATTGGCTTTGGCAATTTGAATTAAAGTATTCCAGATATTTTAAATTCCAAATTCAAGTATCTTCCAAACTGGCAGCCCTATTCTGACTTCTTTCGGGTTAAAAAAATAATTAATTTAACATGATATATAGTCTATATCCATTCAGAATCATGTACCTTACAAATGGCAAATAATTTTTTGAACTCACACTCTTTTTATTATTTGTATAGATTACAGAATTCCTGTTTAGTATTCACTGAAATATCCATATTTATTTAAATATTTATTATTATATTACATCGAAATAAACAAATAATTAATTAAGTTATATATTTAAAAATGTATTCTAATAAGATTTTAATCGATCAAAACGTTACATGATAACAAAGGTTACTTGATCACTAACTGACGCATCAAATTTTTTATCTACATCTAAAACGGAGCACCCTAAACTGAGCCATTACGATAAATTTTTTTTTTTTAGCTTTTTTATTTACTTTAAGGACTATCTTAAAACAGAGGCACCTGATTGTAAGCAGTCACCGCCACCTATGAAAATCTGCAAATCCAGAATAGTCGCTAATGCATAGCCGATTCCGAAGGAGATCTCTTCTTATACCTTTATTGAAGAACCCCATGTCATAGTGCTTCGGCAAGATCTCCGAAAGCAGCTCATTCCACAGTTTACACGTACGCGTTAGAAAAGATCGTGAAAATCCATGTGTTCGGGATCGCCACAAATCCAGACGCCAACTTGTTATACTTTCCGAGCACTTAAATTTTATATGAACACCTTACAGTTATTTGACAATATTAAACAAACCACAGAAATAGCTGCATATAATCGTAAACCTTTAGCCATTTACCGATAATGTCTAACGATAACTAGTAATTTAATAAATCATGAACTTTTCATGAAATTATCTACATATAATTTCATGTCATCTATTATCATGCATAAATTAATGATATTGTCACGATGGGGCCACGATATAACGGACACTACCTACTATTACTACCTTCTAGGTATAATACCTATATGTACTATTTGAAACTATGTTTGCTTCAAACAAGATGGGAGTTTCGGATATCAAACAACGTATCGGTTGGAATAGTGTATAGACAAGTCCCTGTGGCGACGTTGCGTTTCCGTCGTCAGATACGTTTGATACCAATTTGATAATATAACCATGACGGTTATCTTCCATGTAAAAATGGGATATATTTTTGTTAATTTTATTAAGCGGTTGGCTTTTTGTTGGCCGCAATTTTCTATAAAGGCTATAAAATTGTTCACAGTTTCATATTAAAAAAGGCATTATAGAATCATAACTTTTGGAATGTGAATATTCCGAAATTATAACAATATTAGCTGTACCCGCAGACGTTGTATATATTTATATATATGTAAGATATATTTTACCGGGTCTAATTTTGAATATAAACCATTCAGGGACCCATAAATAATCAAAATTGGTCAAGTCGTTTAGAAGTTCAATGACATATATTCCTACAGAAGATAGTTACATACATAATGATTGGATATTAGAAGATAAAAACTCACCGTGCTGTTTTCGTATACTAATTTATACATTTTCGTTAACATCGTAATCCCGGCGAGATGTTCTTGAACGAGGCTTAATCGGTTTCTGTTAAGTTAATGACGTGTAACGCATATTAATACCGAGTCAATCACGGATCGTGATATGGATATGTTCGAAGTAAGCCAGGTTTCAACTAAATACGTAAGATTATCAGCTTTTTAGCGAATAGCAATGTTTTGATGAATTAATTGTTTGAGTAGAACGTAATACTTAATGCATAGCGTTTTTTTTACTGTGCCCCTTTTTTTAATAATTAATAATATAAAATTTGTGAGTACTCATTATAGTTCAAATGTATAATGTCCTAGATGGTAACATTTTCAAATCATAACGAACACGATATTTTTGTATTGTTTATTATTCCTATAAGAGTTATAATTAATTTATGAAAATGAATTATGAAATATAATATATTATGAAATAAAATTACAATAGGGGAGAATATCAATAAACACGATTGAAAAATTTAATAGACATAGGTCCTGTTATCGAAGTAAAGACTAAAAATTTTTTTTCAGAAGTTATGTCTGACATCTGTCTATCTGTGCACGTATCAGGTGGTGTTTCCACCTGAACCGATTGAATGATATTTAGCTTATATCACGTGCCTTAATCTAGTATAATTGCTATCTCGAGAAATTAATCAAATAGGAATCAAAAGTTAACATGGAAATTCTTCTAAGAGATATTGTTTGTGCGCGTGACATTGCGGTAACACTCAACGGAAAAGTGGTGGAGGAGGGAGGGCGCGCCCCCTGTCAGACTGACATATTCAATATTTTTTTTTAGTGTACTCGCTAACGGAACACTACGCTTTATTATTTATTAAAGCAAAAATAGTAAAGAACTCAAATACAATTTCTTTAGAACCATCAGAGACAAACCAACCTTTAACCATCTGGTAATAATCTTCATTACCCTCACAAACAGATAGTTCACAATTTTTTATCACTGTTTTTGTGCAGCTCAGAATATATTGCAATGAATTAATTTATCTCTAATTCACAGAACAACAGTATACAGAAGTAAGATAGTTCATAGAGCAACATTTTTAAATATTCTGATGGTTACAATGATTACATAATATACGCACCTCTTATTTTTCGAAGATCATCATCATCCTGGCATGCTACGAGGCAGCGGCCTGTCGGGCCGCAGGGCCTACGCGTGGGGAGTTTGGGACTCGGGAATCCTCCTTGCCCAAACGATTTCTCAAGGGGGTCGAGGTAACAAAACCCCCACAGGGTTTGAGTGGGGGAATAGTAACTTTTCACTTCGCTTCTGAAAATTTATAAGTCGTTTACATATTTCGAGTTAAGGCTATTTTAAATTTTTATGTGTTAGTATACACGGGTTTGAAAAACGCCAAAGTTGTGTCGCAGAGATTTTATTGCACTTCAAAATTAACAAACAGTTGCAATCGTACTCATTGATCGCAGGTATTTTCTTTCGTAGAGATAACTTTGCTTTAGTACTTAGACACTTTGGCTATTATGGATACTTACGGGTGTCAGTTTTCTACTTTATTAAAAGCAGTTGTAGCTCTGGTTATAAAAATCACTATCATTTTCTAATCCCGTAACAGAACTTTTATTTATTTATTTATTATTGTTATTTAGAACGGTATAGATACAGCTTGCCAGTAGTACCTACGGTTCTACAACATTACAAGTTCATTTTACACACATAAAGTATTATAAACTTTGAGCATAAATATAATACTAGACAAAGACAAAAAAAAAATATTTCAGTCCCATTTTCTTTACGGTTTATCAACCGATTTGTTTCTTCTTTTCTGGTTAGAAGATATTAACGAGCTTTAGGGTTATTAATAACTTATTATTACATATTTATCTAACGGCTATGGCTCTATTTCGATGACTAAGCGAATATCAGTTAATTATAAACATATTAACCGTCAATTTAATAAGTCCTACGGTTCGAAGTGATTCAATTGAATGGAATGTTTGATTATTTCGTGCTATACATGTAATGCAGACTCATATCAGTATTATTACATCTGAATCTTTGCGTGTGCCAAACCTCATTCTTGACTCGGTGACACGATCGTTCTGCTATTGGATATGGGATAATATGACGCCATTGCGAAAATATTAAATACCTACACTGTCATATGACCGGCGCCCATGGAATAGGGTCGAGTTATTTTGTTGATAATATTTTGACTGTTTTTGGGGTTGCAATTGGGTTCAACTCAGCGATTCAGATTAAGCAATGTCTTTTTTTTATTTTAATTGAAGAGTGATTCGATTCAAAGGTTACACTCAACTACGCTGCTTAAGTAGGGTTTGTTGGATATGTCAGTGACGTAACCACGAAGGACCTTGACATATTTTAACATAATTATGCTAAACGAAAACAATCGCCGTAAATCGCCTGTGATGCGTTATTCAATACATTGAAGCAGTCATGAAAATTTTCAACTAAAAGTCATCCAGCTAACTCCCGCTCAGTGCACCTCGTGGGGCTATGAGCCGTCAAATCATATGGCTCATGTGGTTCGGAAGATCCAAAAGAAATTTTGTTGATGTCCAAAGCACCGTACGGATTTCATTCGTATCATTTACTTATTTCTATTTATAATATGTATGGTAGGCGTTGACAGATTAAAGTTGCGATAAATGTAAATGTTGCGTTAATATCTATTTCTCAAGAAGCGTATCCTTTTACTTTCTCATAGTAATCTGTTCACTCCGGAGTTAGTGCGACGCGGATGTGTGCAGTCTCCTAGTCGGATGCCAGCGCGCACGCGCACCGTACAGTACGCACTGACAGTTCAAGTTGCAAGGCTACTCAACAATGTGATTGCTCAGGAACAAGGCATTGACATATTATTTCATGTCTGCATGAAATTTCCTCAGGCATTAGATAGATTAGACTTAAGCTAAAAGTAATTTTAATGCTATATGTGGGGTTATATCATAATAAAGAGACGTGGGCGCACGTTGTCATCAATGACAGATGTCAGTTGCTGTCATTCATTTTTCTTTTATCGGCAATGTGAATATACATGCGGCCACGGCTATACCGAGCGTAATTCCTTTCTTTAAATTATCCACCTAATCCTTGCCTTTGTGACAAGTGGACGTCATAGTAGATATTAATTTTAATTAATATTTACTGTGCATACAATTACGAATGTGTTTGCCTTATAGTGAGTTTTGGCATTGGTTGTCAGCATTACAAGTATTGTTAAACTAAATAAATAAATAAGTGGAAAGCCTATCAACTTTGAATCAGTTTCCAGAAAGATTACAGTTTTTGCGGGTATACAAATTAGAAATATTTTATTATTATACCGGGTACTCACGATGGTTTGAAAGAGACCAGAATCGCAAATAAATGGAATATTGACATACAAGAAACGTATCATGACTAACTATATTAAGCATATTTTAATAATATATAAAGTATATGATACTAAAACTTAAGGTAAAGTTAGAAATGATTTCATAAAAAATACTCTTTTTTAAAATATTGCTACTTTTCATTTTATTTAATCAAACTATTTGTAAATGCTTTGTTTCAAAAGTATACCGAAAATTGTGTTGTAATAGAATTCATACGAGTATGTTTTATTTTTGATGAATACTACGTTATTCGGTATAATCAATTAATTACGTTATAATGTTATCATCATTACAATCCACAGTCCCATTACTGGGGTCGGGTTTTCTCATTAAGATCTTAATCCGCCACGCTAATCAAGTGCAGGTTGGCCGATTTCACACATCTTTGAGAACGTCGTGGAGAACTCTCAGTCCTGAAGGTTTCCTCACTATGTTTTCTCTATGATAATGTTATGTTTATTGAATAAACTACCAACTTTTGATCACACTAACGGACTGTTGTCTCATTCCCTCTCATCGTGAGAGGAGACCCAATTCAAGTAATTATTGGAGGTATTGATCTTTTTATGATTATTGTTCTTAATATTTGTAAGTAAGAGTTTCCCTTCCATTTACATAGTACTTTATAATAGTCCATTGGTTACTTTAGTTTCTTAACATCATTAAACAAAAACTCATTATAATATACAAAATAAATATTTCCTTTGCATATTTCAATTTCTTTCTGCAATAATCTTTTTTTTTTATTGTAAAATCTTACGGCGTATTCTTGAATTCTGGTGTAGCTTTATCTCGTTATTTAAGTTGTCGCAATCAAAATTTTATAAGTGACAGCTTAAAGCGTTGATCTTACATAAAAAAAATTCAAATCGTGCTTACAAAGCAATTACAGTGAACTGGAAGAACATAAATAACTTTTATGTGGACTCAGTCCACTGTTTTCCGAAGCTGTAAGTTGTATCATTAATGTCATCCTTAGAGCTCGTCCGACAGCAGCTAAGTTGAGTTGCTTGGTTAGCAAAGTACCAGTTTTCAGCCAAGAACAATTGCTAACAAACGTAGTAGCGATAATCGTAACATCAATGTTTCGAAGAATATAAGAATGATCGTGTTAGGTCTATATGAGATTTAAATAATCATATCAAGGTCGTTATTTGTAGTCATATTTTTGTTCTAGGTGAATACATAATAATCAATTCTCGAACTAAGCGATTTACACTTAAATAGCAGGCGATTATCTTATAATTTCAAATTGAAATTTATTTCACGTTAAAGCTACAGGATTTATGTTATGAAAATTAATATTTATTTGTTTTTGTCTCATTGAATTTGCTCTGATATCGTATTTATCATTACAACAAATTTAAAAATGATATCATTTTACCGGCACCGGCACTGCACGTAAAGCTTGAAGAATCAAGGAAGGTTCTAAAATCATCGCTTAAGAACGCGAAGGAAGCTTTATCGTTCCAATGGTTTCTTTCTGGGAATTTTTATTTACAGAACCAGTTCCATTACAATTTACGTCCCTCCTTTTAGATTTTAAAATAAAACGACACATTACTCATTATTACACTGTTTTATTTCCGAAGTTTGATACGTATTAATCATTGGTAACTTGAAATTATCACAAATAAAATCCAATAACTAAAATAAAATAATAAAATTAATAAAAACAAAATAAATAAAACATAAATCAACAACATTACCTAATTATATCATTGGTTGAAGCTCGATTTGGTTAGCTTAAGTTTATTATTAAATAATAATATATTTAATAATTATATTTATTTAGCTTTTTAAATTTACTAATGGATTATATAAAAATGCATTACATAACCTTCAGTGCGTGAAATATTTATTATCACAGTGTTCGGCAAGTACATACAGCGGTTTGTTAAATATGAATAAAAATTGAAACACTTACTTAAAAAATACATCATTGGATTGTTTACTGAAAATTGTAAAAAAAATATTCGCTTGATATGATAATAACGTATATTCAGTCTCGAAAATATTTGAATATTGTGATATGCTTAATGTACAGTTAAAATGTAAACAATTGCAGTGCGCAAATGTGATTCGGACGAGCAGCGACAGCATTTTAAACATTTGCCATGTAATTATCAGTAGAATTTATGAGTTTTTGATAAATATGTATTGGGGAAACGCTTTGATTACCATACCAATCGTTGGGGAGGAAGTTCAAACCTTTTTACTAAGTAGATACCTACTGTTTATCAACTAAAGTAAATAGTAAAATGTTTTGTTTTTTAGTTGAAAAGTTGGTGAGTTAGTTGAAAAACTACACAATTTATTACTTTTCGGCTAGCATCAGAGACGTTAGGTGTGTTGGGACGGTCCCTGAGCGTAGGCCCTACGATAAAATGGTTAGTTCGCTCGTTCACTATCACTCAACATAAAAAATGTATCGCAACGCGTTTCATTTAAGAACCAACTCATTACTTACAATATGATCACGAGCTTAGCTCGGTCCATTAGATAATTGGTAGATAAATATATGGTGTTAAAGTTAATAAAATTAAACTTTATTATACGAACCAGAATATTCAAATTCGGTAATGGTCATATTTTTAATATAAAAAAATAATTAGCATGGCCTGGGGCAAGATTTATAATAGGAATGCTGCTTTTTTATACGTCTGAACCAGCTATAAGAATATTTAATAAATTAAGGTAAAATCACAACTTAGTTTACAACATATGTGGAAGATAATTGACTAGAGGCTAAACCGAGGCCTTGCTGCAGGCGTTAATGTCACCGATGCTCTTCACTCGCCTGTGTCTCTTCTGTTTCACCACAGAATCGTCCACGGACTTAGCGGGGAGAGGAGAACTCACTCGGTGGGCGTGGTCCGCCTTCTGTCCCTGCCTGCAAATTACATTCGTTTTAACAAAACGTTTACAGTACGCACCTGCCTTAAAACTTTTAATGGTTTTGTTTTATGTTACGGGAACGTCAACATTAACGGGATACTAAAACGTGAGAGCGGGTCTTTCAGTTTTTTGTTTCGTAGTACAATATAAAAGGAGGTCCTAACTAATCTCGTATCCAGGACAAAATTCCAATCTGTTTTAGGATAATGCACGTCACTAATTTTAAAACTTCAAAAAGAAAGAATTATCTTGTGTGCTTTTTATTAATGTAGAGCAATAACTTCGCTGATTATTAAATAAATGTTGATGATTATTTTTTAGGATAGGGTTGCACCGAGTTGGGCTTCTTTAAACACGTCGAGGACATGATGATAGAATCTGTAGACAAAAAGAATTTTTCAACGGCTGTTTAAATATTTCATAACCAGTTCAACATGGCGTAGTTTGACGTTCGAAAAGTGTTTGTAAAAACCAGCTTCGAATAAATATTCATTTCATTTTATTTTATTTCATTTAATTTCAAACATTAGACCAGGGTGAAAATGTCTTAGAGACAAAAAAATTAACTTCGCAACGGCCTTCAACCATTTCAGTTCGTGGCGCATAAAACAATATTTATTTAAATTATTAAGTTTGAACAAGAATTGCCATACTGTATTTATAAATTTAAATTCGAGTAGTTTTTTACGTTTATTAATTCAAATTACAAATTCAGACAATAAAAATTACCGGTTACATAAAAAAATGTTAAAACGGCTACCGAGGAGTTTGAATATTATTAAGTAGGTAATCAATCAAACAGATTTTAGATTTTTGATTTAATTTTGATTACGTATGTACTGTACCACATGATTTTTTTGTACATTATTCTTGCCTACGCCATTCCTGACCGTTTGATAAGCGCTTGGTTATTAAGACGAAAAAAACTTCACGGCACTATCGTCTGTAAGTACCAAGTATTATATTCAGAGGGTTCTGACAAATATGTAACAGTACAATTACCAAAGATTAATACTAAAGAAATAGAAGAACGATCAATTACATTATAATTAATCATAATTAAATACTATCCACAAACTGTAATCAAACTCAATAGATATCAATTCCCAGGTTCACCCAATAATTCCCATTTACATCAATCACTTAACTAATTTTTCCACATTTTTCAACTATATTCAAAAATGCTATCGCATCACATCGCTTGCACCATGAGCCTTACGTTCATAAATAGTAACTCTCATAATAGTTATACTTAAAAATTGTTTCAAAATCTTTACTCATTTTTATGAGGCGTCAAAATTTTTTTTCATTTAAAACCCGTTAATCTTTTGAATCACTGAGTCTACTAAATGAAAGCCACAGCCATGTCCTTGCCGTTACCTTTTGAGACTATAACGTTCAGTTAGAATACAATTGTATACAACTGTAATTATTAAAATCAGTACGCACAATGATACATCATCAATTTTCAAGTTCTCAAGATTTCTTCGCAACTTGGATCTCTATCGAACCCCGATGATAATAAATTGTCACTTGAATGTCTTCGGCAAAAGTTTTGTCAAAAAGGTTCCC
Source organism: Agathymus mariae mariae (assembly GCA_018251895.1). Taxonomy (NCBI): domain Eukaryota; kingdom Metazoa; phylum Arthropoda; class Insecta; order Lepidoptera; family Hesperiidae; genus Agathymus; species Agathymus mariae. The sequence goes on along the minus strand of DWPT01002531.1, from coordinate 5,825 downwards.
AGATACCCGTTTACGAGGCAAAGTTTGAATACTTCTGACGTCAAGTTTTTGTGATGACTTTGTATTTAGCTCATAAATAGCCACTTAGTGTACGGTACTTACTAAATATGAGATTGAAGATAAACAAACAAGAAAATAAAAATTTACTTACATATCTACTACCTAACCAACTATACTATTACATTTTAACAAGAAAATATCACATTTATAAAAACCTATTTTGGAAAATACTTTTCACTATACCAATCAAAAAGTGTTCTTTCGAGCCAGTTTTTTTGTATGGAATCAAGTATATAAAATAAAAAACAATTACTAGCGACTTAACAAGCACGATCGTATTGTATTGTATATTTATTTATAATTGAAAAAATAATCATTTTATCACTTAATGCCATCAGACATTATCTAACTATTAACTTGTATTCATGATGATAATCTTTCTGTTAAAATAACGTACATTGAACTTTACCTGTGCATAATATTTGTGCTTTCTCTCACATCGTTCAACCGTTGAAGACTGTCCCGGGTAGACACACTCGATTGTGAATACAAAGATAGTGGAGTGTAAATAGGTTCATATTCCTGAAGCGTCGGCGGTGGTGCGTAAGCCATGCTCAGCTGGGAGAGGGTCCTCACTGCTATAGGAGGTGAATACGTCATCTGATAAGGCGGTGCGGTCAGACTCAAGACGCTTGAACTCTCGCTTGAACTGGAAGGGGAAGTCCTGTCGTGTTTTGGCTTAAGCACTCCTAAAGCTCGACTGATCGAACCCTGTTGGAAGAAAAAAAAACTAATTTAGAACTGTTAATAGTAAAAATAAACGATACATTACTCTTTATTTATATAATACTAAATACAATAACGTACAGTGACATAAAAGGTTTAGTTTAAGTGCAAATGAGATGCAGATAAAGACATTTTATACATTACTTATTAAATTGTATAGATTTATAGTCTTACAGATTATTTATGAAGTTCTCTACCAACACAAATTTCTCAAGAATATATTTATTCTATTAATATATAGGGAAGAACCCCGGCATTAGAGCATCGATCTGATTACTAAACGCTCCGGTGTCTAGACGTATATGCAATTTTACCCTCAAGCTGTGCCTCCTCGAATCTGCATTGAAATCGATTCCTGGCAATCCTGTCGCAACCGATCTTGAGAATGGTCTACCCAACATCCTTATCTGATGTCCAAACATATTCCTGAAAATGTTTTATATATCAATTATAATATTCCTCTAAATTGTACAAATTTGAGTTTGCTTCACAGAAGCCAGGCAGCAGCCAACTTTTGTTGACGTATTTATAATTCTCTCAAATTTGCACTATTATACACTCATATTGCTAACACAAAAAGCTGACATGCAATTTCTATACATTTTATTCAAATTGCTTTATATCAGAGCTTAGCATCAACCCTAAGAGGATTAAGAGAATTTAAATACACTTCTTATTTAACTCGGTAAGTTTTAACTATATTTTGAAACATTTAAACAAAAATTGTGATTCGATTTCGGCATAAACACCAAAAGCATGATGCACTTTACTCGAAAATTAATACGAGTCATGCTGATTGTGTACGATCATGATGATAAAACAAAATTAATCTAGGATTAACACGGTTAACATTGAGATCTTCTCATTACTAAGGAAAATTACTGAAAAAAAGATCGATTACATGTATTACCATACTGAATGTGCTTTTTCATAGACAGTATTTTTCCTTGTAAATACGAATAAAAATAAAGTCATTAATAAATCATTAATCAAGTGTGGAAATAAAAGTCGACAAGCATGTCAGTGTGTCGGAAAAAATGGAGAACATTAATTTTACAAAAACAAATAAAACAACCAACGTGGGATGTAAGAAAGAAAGTATCATGGGAAAAGAGTGGACAAAGCCCGAAAAAGTGCGATCTAATGATGATGACAGAGAGGCATTCATGACGTATCGATAAAATGGTCGTTACCGTTCTGTCTCGACGCAAGGATCGCCAAGTAAGGATGATGGATAAGAAAATAACTGACTCGATAGTCCGTAGGTTAATCTTTTTGAGGGTTTATTCACATTTATATGCCAATCGATAATGTTACAAGTAATCCTAATATACACGGATCTCAACTTTACAATATGAATGTATACAAGTCAAAAACATAGTTATCTTACAATATCAGTAAATGCTATTATTGTTATTACCCTAAAGCTATTGTGAATGGTTCTGTTTTAATAGCTAAAGACGTTTAATTAAATTGTTAAAATCTTTAATTACATACACTTTGAATTAATGATGATACTGACGACAAACAAATCTATTCGAGTTATTTTGCTTGATCGGGCATAGATATCCCGCTATAATCACACAAAGCATTTAATGCTTTATGTCAGTACGAACTAGGTTGTATACATTTAATAATTTTACGAAATTGATCGATTTTAAACAACATTAAATCTGATAACTCTAAACTACGGCAAGTTTGAAACTCGGGGGTACAGTGTCGAAGAGACATCGTATCTAACATTGACGAAGGCAAAAATACTAAAATTGTGAACGACTTCTATCGCTTCAACATCTTGAATTCTTCTACATAACTGTACGTTTAAACCACAACTCCTAAAAATAATAAATCAGTCTTCGCTGCTCGTAAAGTTTTCGATTAAAAATGTTCACAAGACGAGCGAGATTGACGTGAGAATTTTAAAAATTATTATATTCACGCAAACGAAACATAGTTTGGTGTAAAAATAGCAATTTACAAATTTAATACAAGGGAGTTTTACAATAGGTCCAATAGGGCACTAAGCGAAGTTTATTTTTTAAAGGATAGTTTTTTGATTATTGAGGATTTATCTTTGCTTTGTGGACAACAAGGATGCTCGGGCAGCCTCCACTTGCAGTTCTTCCACCTGGCAAAATATCGTATACCTGCAGGATTGCACCTCACATTATAATCAACTACAGGATGCTCACCTACGGGACGGTGACACGTGACTGTGACATGCAGTGCAATTTTTTTCTCATCATGACATATTACGTAAATATTACTGCATTTAAGAACGAAAAGTTAATGTTCTGTGGAGCCGTCACAGCAGTGTTAAATATAACGTCACCAAACGAATTGATTGTGATAGCCGACATATGTACGTGATATAAGTAACTGGAATTTGTAACGGATATAAAAATGTTATTTATGAAAGTTATTCGCGTAGAAAAGATGACATCGAATAAAAGGTAAAAATTTAAGTTTTTAAATGCTATTTACTGTAACTTATATCATGTATGTATTTTAGTGTAAAGTAAAATTGTAAGGTATGAATATATTGTTAAATGTTATCATAATAATCTTGATTATAATATGCTATTTGAAATAATAAGCAGTCTTTTATATCTTCCAAAAATCTATATCATTTGTGACGGATCTAATGTATGTGTATAAATACATAAAGTTTTTAAAGGCATTTGTTTTGTTATCTGATATTAGTATACAAAATATATAAGTTACCTTGCTGGAATAATAAGAGCATCAAATTCCGCTACGAGGTGTCTTCTGATAATGCTTTTAGATGGTGGAATACCCAGGGCAGTGGCCATAGTCTCTCCAGTAAATGATGGTTCGAGTACCACTAAGCCCCCATGGACTCCGCTGTCTGGGATATTGAATTTCAGTTGATGAGCATTACAACATCGTAAATCGAATATTAGATAAAAAAAAAAAACTATTCTTTATTTTACCTTTAAGATTATCTGCAAATTCCCCTAAATCGATATTATGAGCCCAACGTATAAACCTCTGATTTGTCCACACTAGGGGATCAGCATCTACGTTTTCACATTGATGTCGTCTCACTGCCAATGCCTAAGATATACAAGATTTAGTTATAATCATTACGTAAAAAGTAGAAAAAGAATGATATGTAAAAATGTAGTTAGGATATAATACTTAAAAAGAACAAGTGCTTGGTGAAGAAGTGACTAATTTTGAAAAGCAAATTGGATACAAGCAAATTATTTTTGTGTTTTATTATTTTCTTAAAAATTAATTCCGTTTTTACACTGCCAAGATTTTTATGGTTGGTATGAAATGAATGACGTCTATAGATAAATAATAAAACTTTAATAACTTTCGTTGTTATTTGTTTTTATTTAATTTAAATTGTTGTTAAAGTTTAAATAGTTCTAGAATATTGTAACTTAATTGTAATTTTTGACAAAAGTTTTCCTTACTAGATTGACTGTAAATAGATAATAGCTATAATTGTAATGAAATCCCTAATAATAGTGGCAACATTTTAAAATATTTCATTGGAAGAATGGTAAAGTCCTTAAATATTTTTTAAAACTAACGTAAGCCACTATAGTACCAATAAACGTGTCGGAATTTAGATGAATACAATCAAATTTTGCTCGCTGTCAACGTTGTATTCAAAAGACGACTGAATAGGAAATGATTAATGAATGAACGTTACTGAACCCGATGGTGAACGTTTTATAAATAACAGATTTAGAATATTATCTTTCGTTTGCTGTTCCGCTTAATCTCTTGGATTATCCAGATATCAATTTTGTTAAAGTAAACGAAAGTATAACAAATATACTGGCTTGGCATTTTGTTTTCTTTTTTTTTGTTCGAAGTATAATCTCCAGATAAAGCCTATGGCTTCGACAAATCACCATCGGATGCGACTTACATTTCAAAAAACAAACACTTAAGTAATATGTAATATAGTAATGTGTCTATAGTTCGAGTATATGAGATACAAATAATTGAACTTAATTACAACACATTACTGAGAGTAATTTATTATAAAATAAATGCCGAAAACGTGTAGGATATTAAAAATGATCAGCAATCGACAATTTAATTACAATAGTCAAGCTAACTAATTGATTGACAAATCGACTCATGTTTTTCTTATTAAAATGATGAACTCAATACCCACAAGTAACCTAAATCTGCAATGCTAATGATGCTTCAAATATCTATTTCCTGCTATGGAAACGGAACGTCTCAAAACTTACTTGTCTATCATACTTCATTATTCTCAGTAGATGAATCCCATGGACGATCGATGCCTGATGGAATTTCCTGGTCACTCCGAGGTACTTCTCTAGTTCCTTCTTACTTATCGTGTCCAACATCCGCGCATCAACCAAGTTAGCCAAGAAGGATTCCGCGTACTATAGACATAAAAGTTATTTCAGTTTGAGTGACGAGTTACTAAAAATCCAAAGCATCATTATAACGAAACATAATTTACATATTAAGCAATGAATAGCAATACTTTCTTTTCAAATAGTTTTTGCTCTTGACTGATTTTTGCTTGACCCATTTGTAATAGGGAAAATTTCTTAGTTTCCTTATTTATCGCAGGGCAACAGCCAAGAAATACTGGACTCATTCATTATGTACACCTGTCGGTTACAAGTACCACGGTTGCTATCGCACGATGTATAATTATATCGTTCGATATTCTCTGGCTAGTAGAATTACTTTTCTTCACAATATCAAAATTTATTCACTCGTCATAAGAATAATGGATCTGTGAGCGAGATCTCCTGGTGCGTAAGATTGTGACATACTCGTACATTACTGTCGTCATGTTTTAAATATTTATATTTTGTTTGCTCTTTGCTCAGTACTAGGAACAAGTCATTAAAAATAAATATAATTTTCAGTAAATAATTATTGTAAATTTAAATGGGAAAATGAAATACAAGGTTTTTTTTTCTGTAATACAAAATTGTCTCAGTTCAAGAAAATAATCACAACCCTGCCTCGTTATTAATCTACATAACGGAGATTAGATCACCTTTACA